>LR736865.1:7692317-7720869 GCA_902654985.2 Oryctes borbonicus
CTTTGGTACTAAATTTAATTGTTAGAATTGTGATTTAAGAATAAATCCAATGCTTTACGAATTATGTTACATTGAAGGGCTGCACCGCCTAATAACGTAGACTTTTGTGATTGACTGTAGGTCCGCGTGAAAATATTCCCGAGTAAATTACATGTGTGCGTGGGGAGTGTATCGTTGTTTATAAGGCGTTTTTAAACAAAACGTCAGCATATTATATATGAAGATACCCACTGTATACACCATCGATGCATATGCTACATAATTCCACGTCCTCTCGTATAAATAGTCGGGCCGATGTAAATATTTTGGAGAATCTCGGATTTTTATTTACAGCTCGTCTATTAACGTGACAATTAAGGAGAAGTGCGGCGATTAAGACGAGACTAGACGTAGAAAACGATCGGAAAAGATGCGATCCGTCCCGTGTCTCGGACAGGTTGGTATTTTAATTGTATCAACACCGCAATTCTACAAACAGAAGATTGTGTAGCTTGGCGGATGGTTCCTGGTGAGAATATGGAAAAATTGATAGATATCAGAAGTAGTATCTAGGCCCAATGAAATATATTGACTTGATTGGAACGCTTCTAACATTTTGCCGTCCATGTGGATGCTTGGATTTCAATTGGTATTGAAGATTGTGGTTAGGAGGAGGGACTCGTCATGTAAAAATTTCGAGTACACCATTAGATAGAAGGTTGGAAGTGGCTTTTAGAATCTGGTTTAAGTTTTTCTCTGGAAGGCTAAATAAAAGTGCCAGATATAAAAAAAAAGAAAATGATATTGTTTATTTTTTGTCCATTTTTTCTTTGGGTTCATAACAACACTCTTTATTTTCAATAATGAACCACATCCCCAATGTGAGGATCAGCTGAAGATGAATCAGGTTGCAGTGCAGTAGAAGATACTTATTGGGGTTGAAATGCGTGGAATTATACCCAATATTGTTATTTTGCATAATTATAATTTAAATTTTCAATTTATATTAAAATTCCACATTATATTTTCAGAATTTGAACTTTAACTTTTAACTTTTAACTCTTTGTTCTTAAAAAAAATGAAACACTCAATTAAAGTCAAATTACAGGAAATAATGAAAGTTGCAACTTATTTTCAAGGATTTGCCATTTAATAATAATAATATCTGGCAAAAACACACGAAATCATGGGAACATCATCTTCGTGGGAATCTTCTCATCGAAATCGATCGTGAAAAAGTCAAATGTTCAGATATGGACGGTATTCCTATGAACACGGATAAATGAACAGACACAAGAAGTATCTTTGACAAAATGCAGCTTTCTTTGGAAATAAAGTATTTAGAAATTAATTTAAAAAATTAAAAAATTCAAAGGGGCGTCGAAGTCATCGCTATGCTGGGAGTCATGAGTGATATGTGAGTCTTACGGCCCTTGATGTGGGCACGATTACAATACTTCTGTTGCTGGACTTTCGCAGAGCTTTTTCACACTATCAATCACAAATTACTGCTCTTTTTCATTTTACATTATATTGAACTCTGTGACTCTGCTGTTTAATCAAAAATTATATCTCTTGCAAGGTCAGGCCGCCCCGTAGCTTCCATGACGTGGTCTCTGGGATGCCTCAGGGTTATATTTTGGGTTCTCTGCTCTTCTCTATTTATATATCTCAGCTTCATTCCGCTTTAAAGAATTGTCGTTGTCATTTTTACGCAAATTTACATTAATTGTTTGGTGGATGAGGCGGCATCTGCTTTTATTATAACGCAAAGGATCCCACAAGTTTAATGTATCGCTCGAACAATCATAAGAGTAGAAAATCTGTGCAAGTGCAAGGCAAGACATAGGTTCGCCTAGAGTAAACATCGATAATTTTTAGCGGAATAACCAGGGTAAGGTAACAGTGTGAAGATAGACGGCGACGTGTTATCAACTGTGGATGTCGCTAGGAATTTGGGGTTACATTTAGGTTCCAATTTGAAATTCAAGCATCACATTACTAAGGGTCTAAAACGTGGTTCTGGCACCTTCAAACTAATCTTCATAGACGTCTTAAGAAGCACCCCCTTGTGCTATCGCAGTAGATTTTTTGCGATACCATTGCTCCTGTATTAACTTTGTACCCAGAGCAAAGCAAAATTTCTGCTTACGTCTGATTTTCGGAATTAGGAAGATGGACGGAATAAGTCAAAATGAAAGGTGAACATGCAACAACGTCGCTTTTTTCACGTCCTTGCCTCTATCACAGAGTTATTCTGTTTTGTAGTGCTCCTTCTCTGTATAACAGAATTTACTACCTTAAAATTTATTTACCTTCTACTTTTAGATCCGCAATAAAGTTGCACCTCGTGCAACAATAATGAACTACGTCCATGTAACGTTTTTATTTTTCAGGAGGCGCAAAATCTTTATAGTTGTTTTTACATTGCTTAATTCTTCTCATTGCTTGTAGTACCTGCAAGTGTTACTCATTATTACTGCGCTGTTTTTCATTCCAGGTTTCTCTTCTGTTTTTAAGTAGATGGTTGAAGTTAATAAACAGCTTTTAGCTGGACTTCGCCAAATGATGAGTGCGATCTCGAATTGCATATCATTCTTTTTTTATCCTTCTCTTTTTTGTATTTTGTTTCTGTATTTATCGTACGCATCAATAAAGGATGTTATTATTATTAATAATATTCAAAGAATATTCGTAGAAGAAAAGAACAAGATTTCATCGAAGATTTTATACACGTGCACATCTTGAAAAATAAAAGTACTTGTGATTTTCTTAATTTCATATCTTTATTTAAACTGGTAACATTCAAAGATCCAATTACTGGTTATTATTATCAAGAGCCCTTGGTCTTTAGGTGATTAGATACAATGTACATATATCCATTTTCGACCACGTGAGTATATATACAGGTATGGATATTACGCTCTATTAATATAATACAGTCGACCCATCAGGCAAGCACGAAAATTAAGCCAGAGGCACTAGACGACGGAGGGGACGGAACCACGATCCGAACGAGTTTCATGGTCGCGATATGGTAGCCGGAGCAGTCTGTTAACGGTGATGGTGGCGATGGCGCAAGGTACGTTTTTAAACGGTCCGACGCTTCGCTAGAGGCTCTGCCAATACAGAATGTCCGCTATTTTCAGTCCAAACAAAGAAACCCATTAATTAAGTGCTCCATCTCCGGCGGTTTACTCGCTGTCATAACAAAACGGTGGTCCGATTCGCGGCGGTTCGTCTCTCCGTAGTAGATCCTTTACTCGATTTGATCATCTCTTTCGTACTTGGAACTCGCAGCCGTGCAGTTGTACATTTCGAGAAATTTCGCTCTCGCTTGGAATAGGATCTTGGGTTGATTTCGAGTTTTAAAAGATTAGTTTTGTTAATATTTTGATTGTGTAATGATAAAATATCTTCAGCAAAAGTTTGATAGAATTAAATATGCGTAAATCGTTAAGTATTCAACAAATGTTAAATATACCAATGGAAGACTGCCACTTATGATAATTCTCTAGTTTAAGCGTAGTGAGAGTACTCGAAATTTCATTGTAACTTTTTCTTTATTTCACTATCGTAACATCTGACAAAGAACTGAAACAGCCGAAACTATTGTCACAAGGAAAATGTTAAATCTTGGACAATGATGCCCTTCATCAGATGCAAAATAACGTTATATTTGTTAGGATGGTGGTGCATTCTTCTCCGGAATGTAACAATAAACAAATTTGAAGAATACCACGATTATATTCTTCAAACTCACCTTCAAAGTACGAAAAGTTTCTAGCCTAATAGAGAAGCAAGCATCCTTCTGCCAGATTCAATTCTATTTCTCAACTAAGTTCTGGCTTCCATCTCTTTATAGCAGTTGGCTTCTTGTTTCGCAAAATAAGTATAATAAAAATAAATAGTTTACGAATGTGATGGGCTCCTTATTCGATGAATTGGCAAAATATTGATATTCAAATATATTTTTCCAAAAGCAGGCGAAGCTGTTGAAGTCTGTACCAATAGTTGAACGTGCGGTTTGGAATATTTACACCGTTGACTTACTATAAATTTGGATATATCGTTCTTTAAATTTTCCCAAATGTTAGTGTACATACGATTAAATCCGGCATGTTCACCGGTTGAAAGCAAATGGAAAATATTCAAAATTAGTTGATTACAATTAATTTTCTTTGCTTTATTTATCGCACATATATTAATTTTACTTTTCTTTCTTAGATGGCCCGTTTTCTTTACTCTTAAAAGCACATAAATGTAGAATTCGATATTTGTCGCAAATATCACGTAAACATTTCAATTCTGCTTCGAAGGCATGTATTGGTCGATGATTTTTTTTTAATAAATATTTCAATTCCCTTAATGTAAATCTTAATATCAGTAACTGTTTCTATTCTACGACTACACTAGTTTTTGATTTTAATTCTTGCAACCTAATTGAAAATTTCTCTAATTCTGTTCGTTAGTTTTTTTTTACGCCTAAATTCGTTGTGCTCAAGAATATTTCTCTTAACTACCTTAATTTCTTCAAATAGTTCCTTAAAGTTCTTTAAGTTGGATGCCATCAATTAACTGGCATTTCATGTCTTCTAACAACTTCTCTTTGCGTCTTCTTTTAAATTAGATTAGATTACTACTCGAGGTGGCTCTTGACCTATGCCACTGCGACCTTTCCAGATCTATTGTGGTTCCTCTCTCATTAGATCAATTACATTAGCTTTGCCAGATTTAGCAGTCTTTTTTAGTCTTGTGAGTGATCCCTCCACATAAGTTTCGGCTTTTGGGTATTCCGAGCCCATTTCCGAGAGCCTTACTCCTGCCAGTGCTATACATTCGTACAGCACGTGAATGGGAGTCTCTTCTTCCACCTGGCAGAATCTACATGCTCAGGCTCAGATTGCTCATGTGCTTCTTGAGCATTCAGCGTCCTGGTAGCAGGTCCACTATTGTTCTAACAGACTTCCTGTGTCTGCTTAATAGATCCGCTGAAAACGTAGTCCTGTTTCCAATCAGAAATTGCTTGGCCTGTCTCTAACCTGCAATGACCTTTCAACAGTCTTGAGATTTATTATTTTTCCATTGTTTAATGGTTGCTAATTGCGGTGGAAATGCATTGGACGATTTTCAGCAGTTGACGCAGTCTACTCGGGCTAATTCGTCCGATTTTTACATTTCCTCGATGGCCTTCGTGTCTGGTACCGAGGCCAGGGTCACCTTAGTTCGGCTTCCCAACCTATTGAGTGCATTCATACAATTCTTGTACATGATTTTCTTACAGTTCCGAAAGATATACAAAATTGCAAGAGGCACTAATAATAATATTATTCCAGCAACTTCAATACACATCTGTGAGGTCTGTAACCTAACCTGTAACACCTGTAAAAATGTATAGATGAGTTTGCAGCAATTCTACGCTAATTTTATAACTATAAGTCTAATAGTAGAAATGTCTTTCGGGTGATGTCGTGTAGTTAATATTTTACTTGACAATTCGCTGACCATGTTGTCAGCTTGTTCAGAAGATTTCTAAAGACAGTCTTTAGAAATCTTCTGAAGAAGCTGACAGCATAGTCAGCGAAACGTCAAGTAAAATATTAAATACACGACATCACCCGAAAGACATTTCTATTATGGATTATGGTCGTGAAAGCCTACACTCAACTATAAGTCTAATAGGTTCCCGTAAGTCTTATGGTGACGAAAAGTGTAGCCGTAAGTATACAACAGTTCAGACGTGTTTTTAATAAAAACTATAAATAACGTTGTTTTAAGAGTATTGATTGGTGCGTGGATGAAAAAGGTAAATATGCTACAAGCAGAGTTGAAATTCCCGTCTACGTTTTCCATGCATTTTTTTCAGCAACAGTTGTGGTGATCTCTTTTCATATATGTAAATTACTTAAATATTCAACCTGACTTCATTGACAAAAGGTTGACAAGAAAACCAACGAAACGTAGCAACGAAATAAATGTACGAAAACGACAAAGAATATCTTTTTTCTTCTCTGTTAACGACCTAAACGACTAGTAAATGATCTTCATTTTGAAGGCTAAAACTTTTTAAGACTACCTTCGTAGATCTGAGCAAAAGGAATCCATTCTGAAAGTCTTGCTTTGTTAATGTGTAAGTAGACAACATTCTTTGCGATATATTTTATTTGTACCTGATGTCTGACGCAGTTTAATTTTATCTTTGGTTGAAAAGTACTGGACAATTAAAAACTACAAATAATATGTTTTAACTTGTAAAAATAGATCCTTTAATCCTTGATAGAAAACAAACAATAAAAAATATTTGTTTGAATTTATAATTTTGACATCGCAACGGAACTTATTACACTTATAAACATACGAAATGGCGCGATACTTTCGCTTTCATTCATTACCAGCTCCCACAAGTTAACTGATAAAGATGACGACCTGCCAAAAATAACATTCCACCTAAATACTCCGTTGAATGAACCGCAAAGTGGCAAAGGTAGTTTTGACGTAACAAACGTGGGAATGTCATCCGAAAATAAAGATAACCACGCTCATATTGCCGAAATTATCTTCGAAAAAAAAAAGCCATGAACTTACTTACCTACAAATTAGGTGCATCTCTAATAATAACTTATCAACCAAAAGTTAATCGTATATTGCCGACGTTGGATAAACAGCAGAGTGTGTAAAACAAGCAATATGCATAACCGGGGCTGCATTAAATTCAAATATTAATAAATAAATATGCGATGTATTTATTCAATGCATAAAATATGTTGGTGAATATTAATTGGCCACAGGAATATAAATATGTATAAATTATTAAAACGTAAATGATACTATATAAATAGACAAATGAGCCGTTAGGTATTATAATTAATTTCAGCTATCTCTATGTATTGTTTGCCATAAAATAATCTGTTGATTCGTATTAATAATATTCGCAATAATGGAATAAATAGAATGAAATGATGAAATGAAAGATCCCCAAGTAATTTTCCAACAAACTAAAACTCGCCACCAGCGTCATAGGCCGCTTTTAACTCTGACCTGATCACATGATGTTTGCCTTATAAAAAAGTATGGAATTTCTTTATACCAACGATCTCCCGAAAATTAAGGGGACGAACGAAAATTAGCTTCGGAAATAGCGGAAATCGCTCTACACCCTGAAAACGGGCGGTTAGCCACCTAGAAAGGTTACCACTCTTTTTACACTAAATTAAAAATTAGTATAAATAGCAGAAGGTGTGATTTTAATGAAAGGCAACGTATTATTCTAATTTACGAGATATCAATCAGGACTTAATTTTTTTTGACGAAGCGAATGTCAATCGTAGCGTTTCCGTTCCACATTCTAAATTATGCTTCCGCATATGTGCGTGCGATTCGCGTCTCTCGCCTTTCTTCCTCCGCTTACTTTCAGGAACGAACCCATCTTTCTTGTGCTTTAAAGACAAACAGAGATCTGGGTGCTCTATATCGGTCAACGGAACCACTGTGAAAATATTATCGCAACGAATCCGCCCCCGATACACGGAAAATCGAAATAGGCGAAGTTTATTTTCATTTGGGTCGACAGAATAGAAGGCGGTAGAAGAAGAAGAAGGGGGAGACATGTATTTATGTACACTACTTGCCATACGTATGAGAACGGTTAATATGAACGGAATTGACTGGAATAAATATTGGAAAGGGAGTGTCCATCAGTTGTAGGCTTAAAGAAGGTATAGATGTATAAGGATCAGAAGTACTCAAGAATTTTTGCCAATTAAAAGGAATTAAAAAAAAATAGGGTAGATAGAGTAAAGATCTTGAATTTAGATCTTGGCCAAACTATAAAAGGGCTCAAGGATGGGATTTGTACACTGGAAACATGATGTCCTCTTTCCTCAAAATTTCAGCTCCATTAGTCTCCTCTTCACCGCTTGCAGAATCAGCAATTCTGCATAGCTTGCGAGGCTACTTTAAATCCCTTGCCTGACGACCACTCTACGTACTCAGTTGCGACTTACTGACGCGCTTCGCAAAATTTCGAGCGGCCTACGACAATTCTATTTGGCATGACGGTCTAATATACGAGTTGGCTTTTAGTTTGAGCTTGGTCATGTTGATCTCGTCATCTCCGAGTGGAAGAACTTTCATTGTTAGGGAGGGCAAAGCAGTGTCGCTCACTAAGCCGATGGAGTACGGAGTTGTTTGACTAACGATTTTTAACCACAACGAGGATCTTTTGGTTATGAGGTTGCTCTCGATGACATGATCTATCGGTTCGAAAGCTGGAGTTTACGAATCAATGTGTGCAAGAGTATTACTGTGCATTTTACTTGCTGAAAAAGACCTACGATAGAGAAACTAGGGATCAGCGGCCCGCTTATTACCGTATGGAAGTATCTGGTGGTTGTCTTTGATTAAAGTTTAAGTTCAAGTTAAGAACAAATTTGCCAAGGCAAAAACTACTGCTGTACAAGTTACGTTTGAGGTCGGTAATAGCCTGTGGAGCACTATCGTGGTTTGGCGTGGCTCCAAATTATCTTAGGAGGTTGGAGGTTGTACAAAACTAGGTACTACGCTTTATTAGAGACATGCAAATAAAATCAAACTTTAAAATGCCGCCACTTCTCGAGCACTTGCGTGGGTTGCTAAAACGCTCGTGGCAGAGAGCTAGCGTGTCAGTTGTCCTTGTTAGCTAGAGTGCTTCGAAACCCACACGACCGTCAACAATCCCGTCGTCGAATCCCTAAAATATTTGTTGTAGCCCTTATTAATGGCAACAAGTAGAAAGAAGCAGTAATGGAATTGGAAGCCCTTGCCTAGCAAGAAAGGCAAAAAATTTTATACGCCAGCTGAATTCTTTTAGAAAGCAGGAATTTTAGGAATTTCTTGAACTGTTTCGCAATCTAATAGAAGAAAGTGTGTATAGCCGTTCGATCTGATGTACTTACTTTAATCTTTGATAATTCCTACATTAAAGTCGTGAAAATTAATGTAATTCTTACATATTTTCGAAGCATTTGGCACATTAATGTTTTCGCACATTGTTCCTTATCGTTCACATAGGTATGACCAGCAGTGTAAATGTAAATCACAACTGTACAATCAACACACAACATGTACCTTCCGAAATAGATTTTAAAATATTGCGGTTTTTTACCTTCTTTTTTTCATATACACTGCGGCCGACCTAGGACAATGTTAAAAACGTTATAGCTGCTTACACAAGCCTACATAGACAGAGAGAAAATTTAAATAGATAATTACTTATCTGATGTTTATTTAAATTACATCACCTTACATTTATTTTTTTAATAAAATTATTGTTTCCCGGGCGCGACTAGCGTAACACAGCACCTAATCGTAGTTTGTAGATCTTATATTCTGCTATACAGAAAGACTACCAGAGCCACGGTAGTTATTTTTAAAAGTATCCAGATCGGCTTTTTTCTTTTTCGGTAAAAGCGTATAGTAGTAATAGTAGGCTCTAGTAGTAGTAGTAGTAGTAGCGGAGTTGAGAGTATATATATACATCAGCATCTAGTATACAATACGGGGGCCCGGAGTCGTGTAAATATTTCGATCGTTTACCATTCGCATATTTATAATTTTGGGACCGGTTGGGGGTCGACCTTGAATTGCACGCACTCTCTTTTGCTTTTTTTTTGGAGCCGCACGCCTTTTCTCTTTGAGTCGGACGAGACACTTTGTTTCAAAACATTTTTCGATAGAAAAATAAACGCGGTTGTGGCGAATTTACTTCTCGATGTCCACCTGTTGGGCTTCTGGAGATCGTATCAAAGGATATTTCCATTTTCCAGCGCGGATGTGAAAGCGATTATTACGGGGGGAAATAAGATGATGTGCAAACTAAATAGGTGTGCTCGAAAGTTTGAAATAAACCAACAAATTCCCATAATACCAGAGCTTATTCTACTTGTACCTGCAAGTAGAAAATATTAAGACTTTTCCTCTTTTTTTGCCTAAGCCTAAGTTATTATTTGTATTTGAGGCACTTAATTTATCTTTTGGACAGCGATTAATTTGCGTCATTCCGGATTGAATGACGCAACCTGAGTTCCACCCTGTGATTTTCTTTGATCTTGCTTTTATCAACTTTATTAAACACGTTTCGCGTATATAATTAAAAATACTTTAATCACACTGTTTGTTGTGATATTTACAATTACAACCAGGGATTCCTGGCTTCACGATGCAAGGTTCGACTAACAACTTAATTAGCCAGAACCAACAATGAAGTTAGATTACCACCTAACCATACGGCGAAACGCGCGTCTGTAAATGGTGCTTAGGTGCTAATCTAATTTAATTATTATTTTCATTAATTCCATCCTTGGTCGCAACTGTAGAGGTGTCCACCAGTTATTTGATTAGGATATCTTTAATTAGATATTACATACACTGCCGTTCAGAGAAGTTCGGTCGGTTATTAAAAAACATGAAAAGGTTACAGAAACAAATGAAACTAAAAACAAAATGCAATTTTATTGTATGTACAGGTAAAAAAGACAAAAATAAATAAATAAAAAGTTATTCTGGCTTAATATAACATACTGAACATTATTTTTTTTTTCATCGAAAAAACCTCCTTTGCTATTAATCACCGCTCGAACTATTCTAGGCATTCTTTCGATAAGTTTCGTTAAAACGGATTGTGGAATATTAATCCATTCATGTTGCAGAATATTCCGTAAATGTTCTTGTGAAGTTGGGTATATTTTTCGGATCCTCCTGTCCAGTTAATCCCACAACAACTCTATCGTGTTCAAATCTGGGCTTTGTGAGGGCCATGTCATTACTTTCAGGGTGTGCTGTTCTTCTTGCTCCTTTAGATAGTTCTTACACACTAACGCAGTGTGTTTTGGGTCGTTGTCATGCATGAATGTGAAGTTACGGCCTATTATAGGCAATCTTGATGGCACTGCATGATTCCGGAGTATTGCAAAATAATTTTCCTTCCTTATTACACCCTACACTCTGCATAAATCTCCCTCCCCAGCAAAGGAGAAACATCCCCACACTAACACAGAACTACGCCCTTGCTTCACTGTTGGCACAATGCAGTTCGGGATCACTTTTCGGTTTTAGATCTTCGGACATAAACTCGTCGATTTTGCCCAAAAATTCAAACTTTGACTCGTCACTCCAAAGCACGTGTTTCCAATCATCTAACGACCAATCTAGATGAGAACGGGCCCACTGTAGCCGTTTTGCTCTGTTGCCCCGACGTAATAAGGGTTTTCGAATGGCAATGCGTCCATGAAGGTCCGTTTGTTGAAGTCGACGTTTTACCGTGCTCGCCGAAACTTGTTCTTCACGGCCGCGATTGACTTCGGCTGCTATTTGTGGCGCTGTTAATTTTCTATTGCGTTTGCTTAATAATACAATTCTCAAATCTTCAGCTTTTGTTGTTTTCCTAGATGCTCCGGGACGAACACGATTTTCTGTAGTTCCAGTTGTCCGGTATCGCTTTATGATGTCATTTACTGTTGAACTTCTCATATTTATTTTTTCAGCAATTTGTCGCCCCGAATATCCTGCTTCAAACAGCGTAATAATGCGTGAACGTTTTTCTACACTTGCAGGCTTGCCACTTGCCATTTTGAAGTAAATTTTCTTAAAACTTTCGCGCAAAAACGACAGATGCACACCAACACACGTTTAACAGTAAAATGAAGCAAATCTATATCTTTACGTCTGTGATAAATAAACAAGAGTGGTACTGCGGTATATTTCCTAAATGTATTGTTCGTTAATAATCCCCAAACGACCCGTTTCAAAAGATCGGCACTTCCGAGAAATTCTTGGAATGATAATAAAAGGGACTTTATTGTGGTTGTGGCAATATTTCTACTTTACATAATAATTGATGGTTTTAATCCCTTAGAAAAGAGTGTATGCTTAATATTTTTCTAATTTTATGTATTAATAATTGTATACAGTGTGATATAATAGATTTTTATTGTATGATCGAACTTCACTGAACGGCAGTGTACATATTAACGGCGTTCAACTTACCCTTAAAGATAACCTTCGAAATTTGGTGCAACACATGGATAGTAATTTAAGATTTAAATATCTCACTGATTTTGTGTATCCGGTGGGCTTTAATGCTGTAATTTTAAAATGTCGGACCCTCATAACATACATATATTGTTGCGTTGCGGTTAGGGTACAGCTTTGCGACTCAAGCGACACTTTAATTTTTGTGGTACAGTTGATGGGAACTGCTTGGATCGGATTGACATTCGCACGATCAGTTCTTGTAATACGATCAGATTCTTCAATGTCGCCGTATGGATCGATAAGCCAGTGTGGTATTGCCATAGTTAAACCATCTTCAAACCTGGTTTCAAAGTTTGAGGGAAGATACGCCTATTTAAATCTAATTGATCCCTAAGTTTGTATCTTGCTGACATGGACGCCCAGCGATCCATGGGGATCCATATGGCTCACTTTGAAAAATTTAGCTTCACTTGCACCCTAAATTTAATCCACATAATTACTTTCGTGGAGAGACCAAATTCCAGGCGCAGTTGAAAGAAAGTCAACACGACTGCATATACATACGTACGTTGTCCGCGAAAGAGTTAACTTACTAATTCTTAACTATCGCATCTCAGCCTAGCACAAGATCATTAACAATAATTCTGTTAATGTTTGGACGAATCAATCAATTCATTTGAGCCGCTTCCCTCCATTTCGTTTTGCATTATTAACAAAAATAATATGCGAGAGGGGTGTTTTCCGAGAACATCTAATAATCCGCCATCGTTCTATACGAATACGAAACAACCCTCCTCGTTCGTCTTCCTCCCCAATTTTACGCGTTTCCCGTTCGGAAAAGCGCGCAGCCCATAGCCATTAACCGATAAGTGAAATTTACCCTATATTATTAAATTGGTTTTCGTTGTCATCGAAGAGGGCTCCCCCGAGGGGGGCGTGGTAGACGCGCTTTATTGTGTTGACGTTGGGCCTAACGAAAGAGCTGTGCAAATATGAGCTTCGTATTAACTTGCCGGTGAATGGCGTGCGCCGTTTATGTTCGGGGTTTATTTTGCGGCTTCGCAATTCACCTATCACCGGCGCAATACCGTCATAGGTAAATATGTTCGGTAGTTTAGAGACAATTGGGGACGAATTTGTCAAGCAATTTGTTGAATTGTCGAAAATACAGTTGAGGTGGCTTATATACAGGGAGGCTAAAGAAGGAATAAGAAAGAGAGGAAGCCATAGATTGATCTACCTCTTTAACATTAAAATATTAAACGTTTTCGTAATGGAGTTAACACTTAAACGAACCCGACTCACAGTCTTGTCAACATGAAACTTAAAGTACATAAAATTATTTTCAATTATGAATAATTCAAAACATTTTCCATTTCAATTTTGAACAGCAATAGGGCGATTTGTGAACCTTTGGAAGGCAACAAAGTTTAAGAGAGATGGAGTCGTAAATTGTTAAAAATTCGGAGTCATCTTCAGATATTTCTCCAGTAGACGTTATGTCCTTAATCAGTGAATTATTTCATATGGAGGGATATGATTTCTGTCCACTACCGAGATACGAAATGGAAAGAGTCGTTGCTAGGGATTGCGATGTGCTACGTCTAGTATAATGCACGGTACTTCTCAAGCTTCTACGTAAATATATGAAACGGAGAATACGTGTAGGAGCATGATTGATGCGCACCGCGCTTGTATTTTTTTCGCAACAAACCGTATATATAACCGTATGAACCTCTTTATATTTTTCTAGGAGGTTCATTGCAAACAAGTTTTACTAGCAAAAAGAACCAAGTATTGCTCAAAGTACCAAAAAGCAAATAAAAACCAGAAAAATACGTTGCATTAATAAAATAATCCAATAAAAAATAATAAAGACACCAAATCTAAAAATTGTCTCTTTTTTTGCTCTGCTTTTGCTGTTGGTGTAAGTATTGCCGAGGTATTTTCACTTTACTCAAGAAAATTGGTGATTGCATTTGTAATTTTAGCTCGCATTAGATCTTTATATTCTACGGGACTTTGTCAATTAAATTTTCCACGTCAGCTAAAAAACTGTCAATATTAAAGCTTTTTGGTTAAGCTTAGTGGTTCAAAATTTTGGCCCCGATGAGAGGAAACCCTGGATTTCTGGGGGTATGTTAACATTTGAGATGTTTTTCATTGTTTAAGAGGGGCTTGGCATGGTGAGGAACATTAGAGAGATTTGATAGTTTAACTTTTTTTGAATTAAGTTTTAATTAAGTTAAGTTATTAATTAATTATTTTTTTTTAATTAATTAAAAAGTTATTAATTAATTAATTAAGTTTAATAGATTGCTTTTTAGAAATAGAACGTAATTTTTAGTTTTAGTAATGTTAATGCAAGTGATTTTGATTTTTAAACTAAGAGTCCGACTTCCCAACCTGATAATATGTTTAACCACTTGATTGAGTAGGTGTATTATTATTCCAACTCTATTATTATTATTATTGCTTTTATTTGTGGGGAAGAATTCGACCGTACAAGCTTGATAAGCAAAATACAATTTTGAAGAACCAGAATCATTAAAACAGAAATGTTTCTAAAGACTGACACAGACAGTCTTTAGAAATTTTCTGAAGAAGCTGACAGCATGATCAGCGAAATGTCAAGTCAAACATCAAGTATGCGACAACACCCGAAACACATTTCTACTATGGATTACGATCGTGAAAGCCTATACTCAACGTATCATTAAAATATATTTTTTTAATATTCAATATTTCGTTTTCATCAGGAGTTATTGAAATGTATAAAGGTAAAAATATGATGATGAACTTCATTTTAGAGTTTTTTAAATACTTCCAAATAAAAGTTGAAGTGTTGACGACAAAATTCAAAAAGTTAAACATTATAAAACACTGACATTAATTACGAGTTTTTCAAATTTAACAATTACTACATCTTAAAATATGTTAAATAACGTTAAAGTAAAATATTTCCAAAAAAAGCCGACTTTTATAATCGTTTTGTCCAACATTGTCTAAGTCAAACAAGTGGCCGGTTTCTAGGCTGTGGTTGAGCAAAGCGCAAACTCTTTTTCCATTACGGCAGTCGCCCTCTTATGCTGATTTATTTGCTATTTTAATCATTGACAGGTCTGCCCAATGTATACACTATCGCACCCTAAACATTGAATTTTATATATTTATTCTTTAACAAAAAAAGAACTTTATCTTTTAATGGAGAGAACAAGTTTTATTAGATTAGAATGATAGTTAACGAATCTATTTGATGCAGTTTGCTTTTGATAGAAATTTAAAAATATTTTATTATCAATCGATCGAATGACTTTAGCATCTAAAAATGTTAATTTTCGAGTTAAATGAGCCAATTACTTCCAGTAAGCCGTTTTCAGCGCTGGCTACGTCCCTTAAAAAAAAAAGAACAAAAAACTGTGAACTGAAGAAAATGTGGATTGTAAGCATTAAAGGTGTTCACGGTGAAATCCATCATATCACTTCGGACAGCACAAACCACATTTATTGTTGTCCAGAATTGTCCAGAACAATTCTAATATGGGTCTGATGGGAGATCAAATATTTGTAAATAAAATTTGTTGTTGAAGGCAAAGTATGAATTATTGAATACAAATTTCATTAAAGTTGAAAATGAATCCTTTGACAACGCTGTATGTTCGCTTGTTAAGGTCAATATTAGAAGTAACCAATTCCAGAAGAATGTTTGTAAACAAAGACACCGCATCTAACGAGATCAATACATGGTTGTCAGATAATTCACTTATTAATGGTATTAGCAAATTGAAAAGTGTCAGAAATTTTGTGCATTTAGATAAAGCAACAGGATAACATTTTTGATAAGCTATAGGTTATGGAGTTAATAAAAAAAAAAAAATCTTTTGTTTGTGAATTTTTGGAAGGCAATAAAGTTTTGGAAAAGTAGAGTTATAGCTTGTGAGGTGTTTCTTAAGTTTATCTGATTTTTCACCCTTCTTGTTGAGTTTGTTGTACGAAGTTATCTTGTAATAATGTATTAGTTTTTTCCATGTAACCGGTTTTTTTCCATAGCAACTGCACAACCACCTTTATCGATTGTTAAAATAAGCCTTTAAGAAGCTCTTAGTTCTTTTGAATATAGAAAGGTAAGGAGATTGTCAGTATCTGAATGTGACATAAAATTCGTTAAGGCATTTGTCATATCATTATTCATATCTTCCTGTATATCAATTATGATATATCTCTTCTGATTATTAGCCGTGATTATCAATGATAGAATAAAGAAGGTAGCATCGAAAACGATTTCATTCCGCTTTTTTTTTTATTCTGATATCTTAATGTGCTACGAGATGTCATGTCCTGAAAGTTTACGTACACGAAGAAGTGTTACTGATTGTTTGGATCCAAACATCGTTTGCGTACAACGAAAAGAAAACAAAACAGTCACGCAGTAATAAGAATTAGCCATTTCCGCAGAATTTACCCAATAATAAAAAAAAGCCCAGCAATTAATCAACGTTTAACTCGATACAGCATGCAGATATCGTACTTGTGTATAAATACAGAAATAAGGCGTCCTGTTGCTTCTCGCGCTTAAATATTTACAGTGACATACTTTGTTTTATTTAAACTTCAGCGGGGTGTCGGTTCAACAAAAGTCCGCGAAATGGATACCTGCCCGTCGAGAACCCAATAAACAGCGTAATTTACCTCAAAATCTCGAGGCGATCGGGAAGAAGACGAAAAACGAAGAAGGAATCGGAAAACGGGCAAAGGTGGAAGCGGGAAGAGATAGGACCCGCGCGCAGGTTTCGTGTTTCGTGAACTTGGTCTGGTTTTTAGCATGTCTTTAACCTAAAATATCAATATTTAAATGAGATTATTTTTTCAGCGTTAGTCTCAACATCCTCTCAACGGACGCGGCGGGGTGCCCAATATATTTATTTACTATATCGGTGTACAATACCCCAATGTTCACAATATTGGGATTTATACAAATAAATATGGTTAGCCTCAAGTTTGATTATTTTCTTATAAAACAGTTTCAGTTGCTTGAATGTGCGCGGACCGTATTATGTAGCACGCTTCGCATCAGTGGCGTAGTCTTGTCGTTAACACAAGAGACTGTATTTGTACATTTAGAATGTAGAGATATATAAATTATTATATTAAAATTCGAAAAGTACAGTTTCGTATGCAGGTAGGTACGAAAAGAAGCTTAGCCAATACCCGTGGTGTTGCGCACGTTATAAAATTAATTTCTTGGTAGGTTAATACAATTAAAGCTTTATATAATGATTGAAGATTGTCCTACCTACATCCATTCTAAAATTAATGTACGTAAATTCCGTTTAGGGAACAACTACGTCCACTCCTTCCACACCAAATTCTCTTTGACTTCCTTTTAGGTGTCTCCATTCCTCTTATATTCAAAATTTAGGTGGTGGGAGTGTTAGGGACTAATAAAAATTTAATGTTATAAACGAGAAGAAAAACTGACTTGACGAAATTAAATAATTAACTTTGCGGTTGTATAAATTCCGGAGAGACCTCCACACGCTTTCTTGGTGGATTAACCCCGACCATTTGTGACGATTTAGTATTTTTGAATTATTGAAACTGGATCCTCGCTTTGCAATTAACGTTGAATTTTATCACTAAACACTTGTTGAGGGACACTGAGACAAACACGTGCAGATACAACGATTATTTGACTAAAAAAAACTAAAAACTAAAAAAACTGAAAAAAATTATCAGCTTCCCTTAATTTCTTTGTTAGCGATGGGGATTGTCATCTGAGATTGGTTCGTCGAATTTGATAGATCACTTAACACTTTTACCTTTTAACCATGTCACTTGCGAAGATAAATCTGAAGATAAATAATTTGTCATCGAAATTTAGCAAATCTTGCATCTTATGCTTTTTCTAGTGCACCGTTTGTATGGTGAGAACTATTTTTCGTTAAACCAACACCAGATTTTGTGAAACATTTTGTAGATGTTGGATTTGTCATCAATTTGTTATTAAACTTCAACTTACGTTCCCTGTTCTAAAAATCGATTCAACTTAGAGGTCAAACTGACATGAGAGTTCTCAACTAAAAGACTGACTCTATAACTTTGGACGTTACCAACAACCTTCGAAGATTAAATTTTATCAACGGCCACGACACCTTCTCTAAAAGCGACGATTTAGGGCAGAGATGTGATTGAATTTATTTAACTTATTGTGTGAAAATATTTCGTTAAATTTGAAGTAAAATTAGTATATGAAGAAGACAAGTTATTTATCCATTCCACCAAGATCGTCGCTGCATTAATATAACTGTGAGAATGTAAATATGCTTTTATGTTTGACTGTATTGAACACCTGAAAATCATGTCTCTGTTCTTTGGTTAAAGTTTGAGGTGGAGGATATCTGAAAAGTTCCTCCCATTATTAAACATGCGAAGAAATATGTAGATTGGAATCCGTTCCATAGTTTCCTACAGATTATTTCGCTTTGCTGGCTCATTGAGATACCAAATCAGTTTAGCATGTAAATCTTACTAATCATGTAAGCAAATTATATCTCCCTTTAATTAATTTGTAGGTTTTACACTCCAGAAGCCAGGTAAATGGGACTGGGATGTGATATTTGAGTCAAACACCACTCCCAGATCCCCAACGTTCAAGTTTTTACCATCAACATAATGTTAAGTATTAGAACGAGTATGAGAGACTATTTAGCATTTCTGAACGTTTCACTTCTTTGCATCACCCAATTCTTACGTCCAAAGTGGTAGTAAGTTTGAAGTTATTATTGGTAATATTCGAAATTTCGGTTTAGAAAAACAGTTAATTATTTTGCCAAAATTATCTATTTTCATTCAAAATCTTTTCTGCACCACTACGCCGCTGGGCACATTCCACCAATCCTAGCATAGATTTCTTTATGTCATTCTTCGGCTCACACATATTGTATTCAGGGCTTTTTGGACTTATGTAAGATTGTCATAAAGCATTCCTTTCATGAGCAGTTTCGGGAACAAGAGATAAATCAGGCGAATACGGAGGATGTTGAAGCACATGTACTTCTGTTTTCGCCAAAATTTCAGGAACGGCAATGTTCAATTCGAGCAATTTCTTGATCCTCATTTAAGGTGTGAGGAACAAATCGCACACAGATTTTCGTCATTTCATTCACTTGTTTCGCTAACTCATCGCGATTTCTGTTTCTTGATTGGCCTGGCTTTGGGTCGTCTTCCAAAGCATCATGACCATCCTGGAACCACTCGAAGACACGTGCACGGGATAAGCGCGGGGTTACTCCAAACTTTTCCCGTCAATCCAAATGTTTATGTAAAACGAATTTCGATGAGGTCGAAACCTTTCCATCCACGATTTTTTCAAAATATTTCTCGTCCGAAATATTCATCCCCATCAATTAATATCCGTTTAAAACGTTTAAACCAGTTATTAAGTTGGGATGATTATTCTAAAATTCACCTAGGTTAGGATCTTCTTGTTCCTCAAAAAAGCGTTGTAGCTCTTTTCCAACCTATTTCTCGACTCCCTTTTCTATACAACCATTTCGCAGCCCGCTCTATAGACAGTCACATCCCGACGTTACGCTACTGTTTCCAATTCCGAATCTACGATTAGTCACGGATGCGGCACCATATCCGTGGATATAACAAACCATAAGATACTAGTCTTTACGAGACAACCTACGGCGCACACCATGTTAAAAAATCGAAAAGCGGAAACGAAGAACGCGCTCTGTTTACTAGGAAACGTCAACGGCCAACTGTAAAACAATTGAGATGTATTGCAATTGTTCCTACTCGGTTCCGTCACCGCGAACCAAGCCAACTACGACGAACAAGCTATGGCTACCGCCGGTGATGACGAGATTGCATCGTTAGATTTTACCTTTAATAGAAAAAGAAGTCTGTCATGGATATTTGATGATTTCAATTTGAAGCGGTTTATTTATGTTTGTAAACGTTCACTTTCAGGAATTTCTTCAAAAACTTCTAAAACGAAAATAAGTCATCCTAGCATTGCAGCAAGTTCATTTCATTCATTCCTACAACTTGGTGATTGGCATTATGGAATCACTATGTTATAGGTTACGGTTTAACAATGTTGCATGCAAAACATTTGAAATTCAACATTACAACATTAAAACATTAGAACATTGCATTCTTAAACATTTTATTGTAATAAGTATTATTGAAAGCGTATCTCCTTGCATTTGAAGCTAAGGTTTTTGATATATGTTTATAGTTGCAAGATTGCAAGGCGGAGCGGTGTTGGTGACTTTTCCTCTCGATTTTTCCCCTGGTTTAATGTTATATCCTTGCCTTGCACATGGATGCTCAAACTAAAATAATTCTAACAACAAACACAACAGGAAGAATGAAAACATAAAATAAATCAAGCGGAATAGAATTCTTGCATGCTGAAGGAGGTAGTGCTTTAATTTTTTCTAAAGGATCTAATGTTCGCCGTAAGGTCCAATTGCACTGCAGGAATCCTTGAAGAGGATCCTTATAATATAAATAAAATCGAAACTAATTTGCAATGTTTTCTTTTAACCATTAGGGGTATAATTTTCTCATTAGTATTGTCCGTCTAGAAAGTATCCGGAATTTATTATTTTTCTTAATTTTAATATATTTCTTTCTGTTACATCCTAAGACAAAAGTAATGCATCAAGTAGGTTGTGCTGACTGTAGGCCATGGAAAATTCATATAACAACACCAGCTGCCAAATATTGTTGATTATCAACAGGCTCAATATTTGTGAAATAATGTCGCAAGTAGAAAGAAGAAAGTTGGTGGAATATTTGTATAGAAAAGGTGTTCGAAACCTTAAAAAATTAGTGCAATTGACTGAACTCGGAAAAAGTGCAGTATATGAGACAATAAAGAGGATAAAAAATAGGAGAGATATGAGCCATGGACCAGTTTCTGGAAGACCGCCTAAGATTAGCGGAAACAATCCAAACGCTTTAGTGACTTTAGAACGACAAAACCCGCGTCTGCGGTTTCGAAAACTGGCTAACAGATTTGGAAATCAATGTCAAATAAGAGTGTGTCCAGAAACTGTCCGTATTTCACCGAGAAGACAAGGTTACTTATCAAGGAAACCCCTGCAACCCCTGAAAAATCTCTGCAATGACGCTTCTACAAAAGCAACGAAGAATAGATTTTTGTCAACGATTTCGAGACGATAATTTTAGTGATGTTTTTATATCTGACGAAAGTTATTTTCAGCTTGGTGCAAATCCTATCAAGAGAAAATGTTACCGTTCAAATTTCCAAATTTCCCACAAAAATAATGGTTTGGGGAGCAATCTCTCTGTATAATTGATGGCACCGTTAATAGTGCAAAGTATTGTGAAATTCTTAATGGCTTTCTTCTTGAAACGGATCGTGCTTTCTATCCCGAAGGGTGGCGCGTTTTCAACAGGATAATGCAAGATGCCACACTTCTGAATACACTAAAGCTTGGATGCTAGAACAAAACATGGCAACAGTTCCATGGCCAGCAGTTTCCCCAGATCTTAGTCCTATCGAGAACATATGGGGACTAATGAAAATTGAAGTAGAATGAGCAGCACCACGAAATGAAGAAGATTTGATTCGGTCAGTTTTACAAGCTTGGACCACCATCACCGAAAAGTATAGCATTGACCTTGTTTCGGGATTACCTGAACGTTTAGTTAAATGTTTACAGTGAAATGGAGATTGTATTAGTAAATGAGAGGAATTATTTGTTGTGATTTTATTATTCAAGTAATAACCGTCAAATTTTAGCTGTGCTTTTTGTTTTCCGGATACTTTCTAGACGGACTATAGATTGCATCACAAAATATTGCAACCGGTTACCTTCTATGTTCAATAAATCAGAACTGATGACGTCGAGTGACTTTTCCTGAAACAATGCTGGGAATCTGCAAGGATTGAATTCTTCTCTAAGACAGAAAGTAAGTTTTTCCAACATATGAAATTCCACTATACTTGGCTATGGGCTATGTCAAACCTATTACCCTGTAGTTAGAAAATTTCTTATATAGTGGAATCCCAACTGAAGTTCTCGGTACTTTAGAAAGCACACTTTATTCAAAGGAGTGCTTGTGCAAAAAGAATTTGTCTTTATTATGGATCTATCAAAGGACTAGATAACTTTTAAGTTTTATTTTCCATATTCCAATATTCAAATCGTCACGTCGTGTCGTTCTCCTTACACAAGAAAACTTTAAGGTTATTTTTTGTAAGAAGAAGAATGAGAAGAAATGGGGTTTGGGCGTCACTAAGAAAATCACAATTTATTCAGCAGCACAATGTTTTTCTAAAATTTATTCTCTCGCATTAATAATTCGCAAAACAGTATAAAACTTACATCCTACAGTAAATTCTAAAGATTAAAGAAAAAACAAATATCCTCTCCATTATTACGCACACTCTTCATATTTATGCTAATTTTTCAACTTTACATACACTATATTAACTACGAACATTAACAAAGATTGTTTGGTTGTATTACTAAAGATCAAAGATACATATATTTTGATATATCCTTCCTTATTATTACGCTAACTGTAAGTGCGTCCAATGTTCCTTACTTATTCACCAATTATTTTTACCATATTACTTATAAATGTTATATTTCCTTTCGTTATTGGATCCTTGCTTTTTTCGAAGTGACGCGTGGATAAAAACGCAACCGCTAACACCGAAACTAGTGCATCTTACGCTTGGTATTGTGCAATTCTCCTGCACTTAAAACATTATCTTTATTCGTAGGCGAAACTGTGTAACATTTGCGCTAAAATATACATCCTGTCTTCTCGTGGAAAAATATGTGTATGTGCATGAACGTTCGGTTTCGAAATGCTTAAAATATGTGCATTTCTCGCGATAAATTAAGTCAAACTAATGCGTTAAGAGTTGTTATACACGGTGCAGATTTAAATTTCGATTTTAACATTAAATCTTGATGGATATCGTAAACAACACATAAGTATCGGCACCCTCCGCACCAGACAAGTTTAATTTATTATATAATAATATAATAAATAGTAATAATAAAAAAGACAAAAATAAATAAATAAAAAGTTATTCTGGCCTAATCTAACATACTGACCATTATATTTTTTTTTCATCGAAAAAACCTCCTTTGCTGTTAATCACCGCTCGAACTATTCTAGGCATTCTTTCGATAAGTTTTGTTAAAACGGATTGCGGAATATTAATCCATTCATGTTGCAAAATATTCCGTAAATGTTCTTGTGAAGTTGGGCATATTTTTCGGATCCTCCTGTCCAGTTCATCCCACAACAACTCTATCGGGTTCAAATCTGGGCTTTGTGGGGGCCATGTCGTTACTTTCATTGTGTGCTGTTCTCCTTGTTCCTTTAGATAGTTCTTACACACTAACGCGGTGTGTTTTGGGTCGTTGTCATGCATGAATGTAAAGTTACGGCCTATTATACGCAATCCTGATGGCACTGCATGATTCTGGAGTATTGCAAAATAATTTTCCTTCCTCATTACACCCCTGCACTCTGCATAAATCTCCCGTCCAAGCAAAGGAAAAACATCCCCACACTAACCCAGAACTACGCCCTTGCTTCACTGTAGGCACAATGCAGTTCGGGATCGCTTTTCGGTTTTAGATCTTCGGACATAAACTCGTCGATTTTGCCCAAAAAATTAAAACTTTGACTCGTCACTCCAAAGCACGTGTTTCCAATCATCTAACGACCGATCTAGATGAGAACGGGCCCACTGTAGCCGTTTTGTTCTGTTGCCCCGACGTAATAAGGGTTTTCGAATGGCAATGCTTCCATGAAGGTCCGCTTGTTGAAGTCGACGTCTTACCGTACTCGCCGAAACTTGTTCTTCACGGCCGCGATTGACTTCGGCTGCTATTTGTGGCGCTGTTAATTTTCTGTTGCGTTTGTTTAATAATACAATTCTCAAATCTTCAGCTTTTTTTGTTTTCCTAGATGCTCCGGGACGAACACGATTTTCTATAGTTCCAGTTGTCCGATATCGCTTTATGATGTCATTTACTGTTGAACTTCTCGTATTTATTTTTTCAGCAATTTGTCGCCCCGAATATCCTTCTTCAAACAGCGTAATAATGCGTGAACGTTTTTCTACACTGGTAGGCTTGCCACGTGCCATTTTGAAGTAAATTTTCTTAAAACTTTCGCGCAAAAACGACAGATGCACACCAACACACGTTTAACAGTAAAATGAAGCAAATTTATATCTTTACGCCCGTGATAAATAAACAAGAGTGATGCTGCGGTATATTTCCTAAATGTATTGTTCGTTAATAATCCCCAAACGACCCGTTTCAAAAGATCGGTGCTTCCGAGAAATTCTTGGAATGATAATAAGAGGGACTTTATTGTGGTTGTCGCAATATTTCTACTTTACATAATAATTTATGGCTTTAATCCCTTAGAAAAGAGTGTATGCTTAATATTTTTCTAATTTTATGTATTAATAATTGTATACAGTGTGATATAATAGATTTTTATTGTATGGCCGAACTTCACTGTACGGCAGTGTACACTACATTCTGCATTTTTCGCATCTCTGTTCAAGCAAATATGAACGTAACATTTACAATTCGTATAATTTTAAAAATTATACATCAAAATGGAAAATTTAATTGAATCCTCCAATATGACAGGTATCGTTTTACTAGAAAGCGTTATATTTTGCCATCAAACCTACTTCTTCCACCTTTGCCACTAGAATCAAGAATTGAATCAACACCTCTTGAATGAATAGCAAACTCACATAAATAGTTGCGCCATAAAGCGGGATTGTTTCTTGTCACCTGTTACCCGCATTTGACAGACACTGCTGCAAACTACGAAGTGATTTCTAATTCGAATTCGATACGTATGTGTAAGTATTCGAATATAACTTGCACGAATGTTGTAATTTCTAAATATTGAATATGAACGGACCTTATTATTATTCCAATACATACACAAAACGTCATCGGCGTTAGTAAGTATCTAAAATTTACAGGGAAAAATCTGCTTCAGCTTGAATGGATCAAACTTCACATTAGTTCGGTAAAGGCGTGTACAAACGTACATACGTATGCAATATCTCACATCGGCGCGATTGTTTACTAATAATCGCACATATGCTACGGATTTAATATCGTAAAGATTTTAAGTTACAACTTGCAGGCTCGAAAAGCGTCGGTTCCGAAAGCGGCCGCGTTAATTTTTCGTGGAGTTTATGCGCGCCAAATGGTACCGATTCGGTCGGCGAATTGTCAGAATTGATTTTATAAAACGTCGTCTTTTGTAATAATATTTATAAATTATTTTGACAACGAATGTGAAGTTCGCGGCAATCTGCGTACGTGCACTTGTACCGATAGGACGAATCTTCGTTTAATCTCCGCACGAAGAAGTATGGTCGAGTTCAAAGAAATCGAGATCATCTGCTGTCCAACGTTGCAAATACGAAATATATCTTTCGTGCCCAATAACTCACGCGTTTTACTGTTTTTGTCGTTTAAAAGATATCTCGCTTGTTTACGTTTAAGAGTTCGAACTCATTTCGGGTAAATTCGAGAGTGCTTAAACATTGCTTCTCTTCCATTTTAAATATTTCAAAGATAATATTCTTCTTATTCAAATTTTCTAAAGTAAAGTTGCATTCACGTAGGGTAGTGCGAAATTAGTGTAACAATTAAGGTGTTAAATAAGGGATTAAAACATAATCGCGAATTACTTTCAAAATCAAAAGGTATTAATTAATCCATTCTCTAATTTCCTCCTTCTCAAAACCAATTTCCCTTTCCCACCATTTCGTGATAATCATCTCAGTGTGGTTTATGGTTGAGTGTAGGCTTTCACGACCGTAATCCATAGTAGAAATGTCTTTCGGGTGATGTCGTGTAGTTAATATTTTACTTGACGTTTCGCTGAACATGATGTCAGCTTCTTCAGAAGATTTCTAAAGACAGTCTTTAGACATCACCCGAAAGACATTTCTACTGTGGTTTATGGTGTTTGTCCATTATAGTTTCTAATGCTTCTTTCGGTCGGGTTTTTCACGCTACCTTTCGTATTGTCTTGCCACCCATGTTTCATCCAAATACACACATTCCGAAAACCGTGTTCTCATATTCTTAACATATTTCTCTAAAAATGTAAATCTAGACAAAACGGTCTTAGGTAATTCAATCAGTCTTACCTCAAGATTATCCTTCCGGTAGCGAAAGTCAATCCTTTTTAAAATAATTTTTTACATTCTTATGAATCGAAGTGAGTGTAACCTGCTGTTCGTTCCGATACATTCTGTTCATATTATATCCTTCAATTCCTTCAGTACAAGCTGTTACTGGACATTTTACTTTAGTTTTCAAAGGGTTCCGTACTTCAGATGTTGTTTTAGATTCTTTGTGTAGCTTTAGGCATCTTCAGTGTGAATAAGTTCTGTTAAAAACTGATGAAAATAAAACGCCAAAACCGAACGAGAATACAGAATATGCGGTACGATGGCTAAAATACGAGGTTACCACTTGTGATGAAAAGGCACATGTTCTATGCACCAATGTTCAAACAATACCTTTAGATGTGAAAAGAATTATGGTAAGGTGTAAAGCTGTTGGCTTGGTCACGTTCTTCTACAAAGAACATACTTAATTTTTTTTAATGTTAGGATTTGAGGTCTTAAAAAAGAAAACAATTCTTCGTTTACTTCGATTCATTTCACGTGAAATAACCCGATAAATAATTGGATCTCTAACTAAGAAGTTCTAACGGAGAAAACGAACCGAAGGTGATTTTATGAACGTTCTCGCACCATTCGGACAATTAAATTCGATAAACATAACAAGCGTACGGGGAACGGGGGCTCACGGGGATCGAGCGCGGGCGCTACCTCAGCATTTAAAATTAAACCGACAAGCGGGGTATTTAAAAATGTCTTTAAATAAATGACGTGGCTGTGTTCGGAGGTGTAAATTGAAGAGTTGCAGTATTATAAAGGTATTCTAGTCCAGGCTCGCGGCCAAGATACACAAAACTCAGACAGAATTGAACTTGTGTCTTGATGATGGGTTTCGTAAAAATCTCGCAGCGCTCCGCTCTCTCTGCCTTTGCTCGTTTTTCTCCTCTCTATTCCGCTATACGGGCGCGTTTGATGTACGATGATGGTGGCGATGGTGCTGTTGCTAGCGTATGCAGTAGGTAATGCTGCTGCTGCTGTTGCTGTTGCTGACGCTATTGCTATGGAGGCTTTGCATTATATCAGAAATAGAAACCGCATCGGAATTTTCTCGAGTTGTTTTGTATTATGAAGCATTTCGCTTTTATTTTTGGAGATAACGCAAGATATCAAGAACTTGCGAAAATTAATTATGCATATGCGTCTGCAAGTGTTTCTATAGGACACTTCACTGTTACAAAACTACACATACCATTGGACTTATTGTACCTTGCACATGCATAAATATTTAATCAGCAGCCGGTTTCTTAATTAACTTAAAAAGAGTTTTATAATGGAACTTCAAGGTTTAAAGAGACCCTTAAGTTAGGTATCGATTTTGTCGCTTTAACAAGTAAAATTGGGCTTTAACTGTATTTAGCCCATTGGAGTCAATCGTCTGTGAAATCAACGTAACCTACAATATTTTTTGAAAATATATCCAACAAGAAATGCAGTGCAGGTAATTTTAAAAAGGCAAAAAGTTTGTGGAAAGAGGGTTAGAAAAAACAACGAAATTGAGCTTTTTGTCGTCTTACTAAAGACACTGTTACCGATTTATTATATACATCATCTAATTCCATATCTACAAATCAATGTTTTAGATTGTGTTAATTAGGATATTTTACGGAGGAGCTTCTTGTATTATGCATTTATGCAACTGGGAGCATGCTTAGCACAGCATAGGACTATCTGGGAATATCGAAAGCTTCAGCTTGCCGGATACTGAAATGAATTTCCACAAAAATTCGTTTCTTGCTAGCGCTAAAGAATTGTACAACATTGCTAGATACCCCAAGTTATTGGTGATTCGAATTTACCGTACTTTGGTACGGATAGGCAATGATGCGGAAATTTTCTGATCCAAAAAAAGCATCTTTAAATGTACAAACTCTTGGCTCCTGCCATGATCAAACCATATTCAATAATCCGAGCTTAGAACATGGATAGTCTAAAGAAACGAGTTGCTCTTATCGAAATTAGCAGAGACTAGACAGACTCGTGTTTATTCGACTCATGAGAGGGGCTTCGTGTTGCCTACTGCTTTTTCCGAGGGTCGGCAAAACGCGAGTCCGTCAGGTCTCTGATAATTTCGTTAAGCGCACGGAAAGTGTACTCGTTTCTGCCGGCTAAGCTTAGTTATAACATCATTATTTGTTATTGAAAGATAGTGGCTGCAGAATCAAACTTTATCTCCTGAGATCTCAATTACAAACAGAAATCGCTATAGAAAATTTATACAATAAATGTTGTAAAGCGACAATATGGGTTGCGGAAAAGACAATTTTCAATTTTGAGCATTGGTATCGATCTGGTCAGTGGATGTGTTTGTAGCAA
>LR736865.1:7720879-7738952 GCA_902654985.2 Oryctes borbonicus
AAGCTTTGATAAGGTCTCTAAAATGGTGTAAAGCGACAATATGGGTTGCGGAAAAGACAATTTTCAATTTTGAGCATTGGTATCAATCTGCAATTACACTCGTCAGTGGATGTGTTTGTAGCAATAGCAATATTACGCAATATTGCTTTAATGAGCGGAGATATTCCTGAAAATTGACCCAACCTGAATAACCATGAGATAGACAATGGTGGCTTTTAGAAGTAATGGCAATGGTGAAGATCAAGGTGTAAGGGGGTTCGTAAGACATTCTCATTTCTTTTTTGAGCAATACAAATGCTTGAACATATTATTTTGTGATGTAGTACATTGTTTCATCCAATTTCCTTGAAAATTATCCATTTTTTTGTCCTGCAAATCGGAGCCACTATTCTTGGTTTCTAGTTACATTAAATGTGTACTACAATTACAGAAATTTCTTAATATACTTTAACCTATAATATACCTTTAACCGTACAAAACAAGTGGCATATGATCCACATAGGGAAAATGATTTAAAGGCTGACGCTGTCCTGTAACGCCTTGCTAGTTAGGGCTGGTATAATCCTGAAAAAAAAAAATAGATATATCGCTGTTGCAAAATAAGCATCAGCAATTATCATTGTTTTCACTCATTTTCCAATCTGTTCGAATATTTCATTTAATTATGATTCTGTACCGTGTAGCGTAGGAATGCAAAAATATACCGTTAAATCTAGTGTGAAGTGAAATTGTTTGGACATTGGGAGTCTTTATTCTCCGGCATTTGAGAACACAAACGATAATAACATCGTAAAACAAGATATTTCAGAAAATAACATCGAATTTGCGCACTTAAACAAGTGCAATTTATCAGATATACAAGAAAATATTTTGTATTACATGTGTAGAAAATCACATTAACATTCTTTTTTTTTTAATGAAACAAATGTACCTACAAGTTAATATTTGAAGATTATTCCCGCTTTCAATATACAAAGCGAGAACCTCAAGTATTCACCCAAAATTAACTCGCTACGAAATTGATTCATCGCCGGACAATGCCGACAATCGCTACCTGCATAAATTGCACAATATAGGCGTGTAATCGCCAATTTTCCAACAGATTTACCCGATGAACACGGAAAGAGGAGCGTTCACTTCAAGCATCTACCGTATACGCTGACAACAAATACTTTGCCACGGTATAAATTCTCCTAAACGTGTGTATTCAGGAGATTTTAGACGGACCACCCAAGTGGTAGCTCGAGTAAGGCAAGACCTTCCGAAGGACAACGTCAATCATATTCGCTCCAATAAGCGCTAACGTAAATAAATAATGAATGAAATGCACGAGGACCTTAACAAATTCTTTACGGCTATTGTCCGGGTAGGTCCGTCGAATATGCTGTTATATTGGGATATTTGTTCAGGTTGACTTGGTAATGGTAATTGTGCGAAATAATATACTTAATAAAAATTTGTGACAAATCAGTAGATGGTTAGCTTATATACAGTGTGATCCGTTTGAAATGGAAGCATTTCCTTGCAGCCTATATCTTACGCTAAAATGAAGAGATTTTTCTTTTTCAACATAGTAGATCAAAAAAGTTTTTTTTCTCACAAAACTACTAGGATTATTTTTCGAGTCCGATAATAGCAAAATGTTATAAGCAATTTCTTTATTAAAAATCTAGCTACACCATTTAATTCGGAAGGTCCTAAAATAGTCTTCATTCAAACATGTTCATTAATAAAGAAAAGGGTAAGAAAGAATCATTTTTCACGTGCATTATTTCATAATTTCGCTTTTTAGAACATCCACAGAACCAGGGTAGATCAAAATTTATAAAAAAAGACTTAAAATTAAGTAATACCACAAAACAACAAAGAAAAGTAACATTATTTACTGAACCATCGTAAAAGCTAATAAATGTAAATCAAATGAAACGTAGCTAAAATTACTGAAATAAATATGTAGACATTTAAATAAATAACAATTTTTAAATTTGTGTAGCCTTCACAAATCCTCCGTTTATTTGAATACATTTATCATGCCCTAGTTTCATTAAATCGCTAATTTTATTAATTACATGCATCTTTTGGATGAAATAACAATTACTATTAAACATTTTTTTTTAGATCCTGCAATACAAGAATGCACTGGGTGAAGGTAAAATTATTTTAAAAATAATATTTGGAGTTTAATAAATATGCTCTGACAGTTTTTTAATTGTTAAATTTTCAAACCGTGGTTGTTTGCAATTTTATGGTATCTAATAAAAGGTTTGTTATTTTTTTAGTTCTTTTTTTTATAAATTTGACTCACCTTTCTCTCACAGCTTTTCTGTTAAGGAAAATTTAAGAGGGTCCCTTTTCTCACAAGTTCTTTGTTCTTTCATAAATATGATTAATTTCGGGAAAAAATTACATCATTAGTGCAGCATTATATCAGATGAAATACGTCATAAAGTTAAAATTAATCTTAACTTTGACCTCACACAGAGCCAACCTCGCTCGATTCTTTAACTTTTCCATTATAGACATATTTGAATGAAATTTTGGCTACCATCTTCTGAATTCAGTGGCGTAGTTAGATTTTCAATAAAAATTCGCTAATAAGCTTTCGATATTTTTGAACTCAAGAAATAATCATAGTATGCCTTAACGAAAAAAATAATGTTAAATCAGTTTCCTCATTGTATCGATGGAATCGCTTACGGCAACAGCAATGCAAGGAGATGATTCCATCAATACCACGAGGAAGCTATTTTAGCATTATTTTTTGATTATTGTTTCTAGGCATTTTCTGATGTGTTCCGTTATATACATCATGGTAAGCCTGTGGGAATCATTTACATGTACAGTTTCCCAAAGCGCCCCTATGTATGCCGTTTCGTGGTAAAAAATCCAAGAACTGCTCGAGGGATAGCACAAATTATATTCGGTTCTGCAGATAAGACTGAAACCCGCTAGTTTACCTCTAATTCCACCTTCTCTAATAGAGCATAATAATGCTGCGCACAGTCAAATCCTTTCTTAAATAGCAATTGGAGTTTTCTTCATTTTGATATATTTCATTGAACTCAACCAGGGCTCATGAAGTAGAATACCCTTTCCTGAAACCGTGTTGGTTGTTCGCAATAATGTTATTTTTTTCTAGGAAGCTCTGTGGCTCTTATATCTTTTGTCTTCCGAGGTGTTAAAGCAACTAGTCTGTAGTTAGCCATCATCGTTGCGTCCCATTTCTTATGTTTTTAAAATACTGGGAAATATTCCTTTTTCTACCGACAAATTTATGAGATACGTAAAAATATTCGCTAGTGAATATTGTGCACTGAATCTATGAAAAAATTATTGAATTCTTACGCGATTGCTAATGGTTCCCCAGATTCTTCAAAAATACCCTTATTTTCAAATGGTCTTGTACGATTTATTGATCTTTTAATGACTTTCCACATAGCGCCAGTCCTATTAGCGCTGTTATTCGTTATGCCTCACACGACTTGATTTAATTAGGTTCTTGTGTTCTTTTCTAGAATTTACATAAAATTCCCTTAACTCGCGCAAACGAGTACTCGATTCTTTAATATCCATGTTTTGGAATTTTAGTTGGAAACTCTCTTTGCCTTTCGAGGGAAAGCGCTGCGATTTTTCGATTTTTCTCCACTGTGTGTTAATTATATGATAACTAGAGATGACCAAGGCAAGTGAAATTATTACTTTTTTGCAGCGATTGGACAGATTCGTGTTTAGTCGACTCTCGGGGAAACCAGTAGGCAACGCGAACCCTTTCTTACGAGACGAATAGACACGAGTCTGTCTAGTCGCTGCAAAAAAATAATAATTTCACCTGCCTTTGTCATCTCTAGTGATAACAAATCTGATGTATGTACATGCACATGTTCCGAAGAGATTAAATTGTTCTCGTGTAAAAGACAGAGATGAATAATGTGACTAATGCAGACCGGGCAAAAATATAAATATTTATCATATAAAGTTTCCTATCAACTTCAGTAAAACGCCAGGTTCCGCACTATCAAAGAAACAATAACAATAAATAATTTACCGCTAAATCAAATACATAACAACGGCCCGACCACAAAGGATTACCGGCGACCGATCAAAGAAATTAGTGGCGCAAACGGTCAGTATATAAAGCTCGTTGTGCTGCTCTATAAATCAACCGAGGATACGTAAAGACCTGCAGGGGATGCAATATCGCGCAATCCTCCCGTTGAATAGAACCATCATCGCAACAGTATATCAAAAATCAATTGTGCGCGGTTCGTAGAGGACTGGAGGGGCGAAGCGAATTGAAGGGAACCGATATATCTATGTAGCCACGCTATTTAGAACGATTGAGTTCATCTCTCGTTCGATTCTCATTTCACAGGCGTCAAGATCACAATGAGTCTAGCTGCAAGGGATGATATAAACCCTCTGTTCAGAAAAGGGGATATTTGCCAACCGCAATAATCCCTTTTGCCGAAACGGACGGACCACCACCACCGCCGTGTATTTAATTCGGCGCGCGAGAGTAAGATGGCGATAGAACGAGGAGAGCATATGTACGAATTTACACGGTACCGTATTTTTTTTCCGAGTTAACCAAGGGTAAGAGGAGGGAGGGAAGAGGAGGTATCCGAATTGTTTTTTGGTTCGTTGTTCGTTGTTCGTGTTTTTTTTTTTTATTATTATATCGATTTGGACATTAACGCGGGGCTTCTCTAATTTGAATTTTTACTATTCGTCCCTGCGTTTAGATAAAATCATAAAATTTTAATTTTTTTCATAAAATGTATTTTCCATTCCAGAAGCAGAGAATTTAATTCTTAGATATTGATATTTGTAAAAATTGTCAATTATTGTAAGAGCATCCTTTCTCAAGTAAAATTTAAAAAATATTCCGCATTTTCGTATATATTGAAAAAAAAAAACTTCACGTCACCCACAGATATATTTGTCAGTCGAGTTCCCGTTTTCACCCTTGCACGTTCAGCAGGTTATAAAGCTGTTTGAGCTACGGTTACGCGCGAACCTCAAACAACTTTATATCTACGTCGTCATCGGTATAGAGAAAATATCATCAGGATCGAGTGAAAAAGACCCGAAAGGAAAAAAAAAAGACGTCGTTCAATTCTCGGTTCGTGGTATAGCCGGAATTGTTCCCGAAATAGCGTCGCTTTTTTCACCGTTTAGACGTTGCGCTTAAATTCACGACGACTTTAATGGCGCATAAGTGCCGCTGTAAATTCAATTGTAACATATTCAGGAGGGAACGGCTTTATATGACGCCTCACAAATGCTACGGATAATTATCGTTATTAACTCGTGAAAATAAAATAGTCTAGCGCGTTTCGGCGGGGCGCGCACGCCTATAACGTATAACATGTTTTTGTTTATGCGTATTTACATTAGACGTATGTATGTGGAAATGTGGAAATACTACATCGCGATGTGCGATGTTTAAATAAAGCGCCCGTAGGGTAATCTCCCGGGAAGTATCGAAGTGATAGTAAATTTAAGGCCGATTCGCTCCTAGTTTTTGGAAGATTGCGCTAAATAAAGCTAATTGTGTGAGATATCGATGTTTTGAAATTGAAAAGGTTCGTAGGCTTACTGCGTTATATATTTTAGCAAATGTTTAAGTAATAAACTAATTTCTCAGTCGCGTATTTATATAAATATATAATCGTTTATATTATATATTATATTTAAAGCGAACAACGGGATCAGTTAGGTTTATTAATAAATTTTAACGTTATTTTTATAAAAACGGAGTCGTGATTTCGTTGCTATTGTTACTTTAAGAGCAACATCGTTTGGTACCAAATTCGACGAAAATCATCTGGTTGTTTAGGTAATGATTTTCACGCAAGAATGTGCCTGATTGATGCAAAATATAAGGAGCAAATTTCAAGAAACATGATGATTAATGAGAATTATCATGACTAAATCTTCATTTACACCCTGTCCCAATCAAATTCGAAATCCGCGCCGTTATTCAGTTTTTTAATATGCAAAATATTTATACACTGAACGCTTGACATGTTTCAATTTGTTCGGGAATTGAGAATTAAAGTTGGCGAGCTTCGTGCTTCCATTTTATGATTTCATCTGATTTTGTTTGGGCGAAACTTGATTATCCAACGATGCGACGCACATTTGCGAGAACGTGAAGATGGAACCCTTTTGAAAAGGATGCATATGTTATTTATTCAATTTATGCAATGACTGAAATCAAATATACACTGCCGTTCAGAGAAGTTCGGTCGGTTGGTAAAAAACATGAAAAGGTTACGGAAACAGACGAAACTAAAAACAAAATGCAATTTTATTGTATGTACAGGTAAAAAAGACAAAAATAAATAAATAAAAAGTTATTCTGGCCTAATATAACTTACTGAACGTTATATTTTTTTTTTCATCGAAAAAACCTCCTTTGCTGTTAATCGCCGCTCGAACAATTCTAGGCATTCTTTCGATAAGTTTTGTTAAAACGGATTGTGGAATATTAATCCATTCATGTTGCAGAATATTTCGTAAATGTTCTTGTGAAGTCGGGCATATTTTTCGGATGCTCCTGTCCAGTTCATCCCACAACAACTCTGTCGGGTTCAAATCTGCGCTTTGTGGGGGCCATGTCATTACTTTCAGGGTGTGCTGTTCTTCTTGTTCCTTTAGATAGTTCTTAGACACTAACGCAGTGTGTTTTGGGTCGTTGTCATGCATGAATCCTGATGGCACTGCATGATTCTGGAGTATTGCAAAATAATTTTCCTTCCTCATTACACCCTGCACTCTGCATAAATCTCCCGTCCCAGCAAAGGAGAAACATCCCCACACTAACACAGAACTACGCCCTTGCTTCACTGTTGGCACAATGCAGTTCGGGATCACTTTTCGGTTTTAGATCTTCGGACATAAACTCGTCGATTTTACCCAAAAACCTCAAACTTTGACTTGTCGCTCCAAAGCACGTGTTTCCAATCATCTAACGACCAATCTAGATGAGAACGGGCCCACTGTAGCCGTTTTGCTCTGTTGCCTCGACGTAATAAGGGTTTTCGAATGGCAATGCGTCCATGAAGGTCCGCTTCCTGAAGTCGACGTTTTACCGTACTCGTCGAAATTTGTTCTTCACGGCCGCGATTGACTTCGACTGCTATTTGTGGCGCTGTTAATTTTCTGTTGCGTTTGCTTAATAATACAATTCTCAAATCTTCAGCTTTTGTTGTTTTCCTAGATGCTCCAGGACGAACACGATTTTCTATAGTTCCAGTTGTCCGATATCGCTTTATGATGTCATTTACTGTTGAACTTCTCATATTTATTTTTTTCAGCAATTTGTCGCCCCGAATATCCTTCTTCAAACAGCGTAATAATGCGTGAACGTTTTTCTACACTGGTAGGCTTGCCACGTGCCATTTTGATGTAAATTTTCTTAAAACTTTCGCGCAAAAACGACAGATGCACACCAACATACGTTCAACAGTAAAATGAAGCAAATTTATATCTTTACGCCCGTGATAAATAAACAAGAGTGATGCTGCGGTATATTTCCTAAATGTATTGTTCGTTAATAATCCCCAAACGACCCGTTTCGAAAGATCGGTACTTCCTTGGACTTTCTTGGAATGATAATAAAAGGGACTTTATTGTGGTTGTCGCAATATTTCTACTTTACATAATAATTTATGGCTTTAATCCCTTAGAAAAGAGTGTATGCTTAATATTTTTCTAATTTTATGTATTAATAATTGTATACAGTGTGATATAATAGATTTTTATTGTATGACCGAACTTCACTGAACGGCAGTGTATATAAGACGAGCTAAGAATATTTAGGAGAAAGAAGTAATGGGCATAAATACAGAAATAACATAACTGCTCTTAAGGAACATTTTTAACCGGAAAACGAGGATTATTACGTATAACATATAAAAAAAAATCGCAATAACGCCAATGACTGAATAGAAATTTCTATTTTATCTAAAATTTAACATAATGTATACCTCCCGTAAATAAACTCATTATTTTGCACCTCGTTTAAATTCAAAATGTTGTAGCGGCCGATATTAATAAAGAAATAAGAGATATAAAAGGAGGAAAGGCATAGTATTAAAAAAGAAACTTCCAGCGAAAAAATTATAACACCTTACTCGATCCTCGTACTCAAAACAATAAAGATGTACAAAATAAATTTGAATAACCACATAGATCTTTAAAATTAAAAAAAAAGGCACAATTATTTTCCAAGAACAAAGCGGGGCATGTTTTTAAACTAATTTACTCAAATTCAAAAGAAATTTGAAACTTTCAATAATAATAATCAATCCTTTACATCCCCCAACAGCTTCCATCAATTACACAGGACATCCGCCGGCCATGAGTTATTATTACCCTGCACTCCTAGAGCGCCTTAAGATTTGCCTTATTTTACCAAGATTACAATTCTTTACAACTTTCTCCTTGTGATTTTTAGTGGTAACAGGTAGTGCTTTAAACTGGTCAAATCTTTTTCTGTTTAACCGTCTCCCTAGCTCCGCTAATTTGCAAGGTTTTCACGTACAATAAATAGGCAAAATTATATATAAAATAATCGAAATTATTTCTTTCGGTTTCCTCTAGATTAGTTCCAAACCAACACGCAAATTTTGATTGGCATCCAACATACCCTCATGCAATCCCCTTAAGACCCGTTTAGTTAGTTCTTAAAACGACAAGTGACGTTGTACATAGTGTTAGTATTATGGGTGACAGAGATTTTACAAAGAGAGAACGAAAACGAGGAAGCGACGGTACCAGAAGACAAAGGCGCAGTTTAGTGGAGGGATCCCTTACATTATGAATAGGAAAAAGAATATCGCGAAAATCACTTGCAGATGCCACAATCTCGGTTTAATGCTTTACTTACGCAAGTGGTATCATTCATTCAAAAGTGGTGCGAGAAAGTCTCTCCGCTAAACTGAAGTTGGAAATTACTTTAAGTGGTTAGGCCACTCTAGAGGCAGAGGAACTAGCCATATTTTGGAAATTTTCTCGAGTGGAGCAAGTAAATAAATTGAATAAAATGAGGCCTTTATTAAGCTAATAAACTATAAAAAATATAATTTTTTCGGAGTGATATATATCAAAATAGCGATTGCGTAATACTTCTCACAAGACTCCTTTACTTCTGGTGGGTAAACGCGAGGACCAGCAGCTCCTGCAATGTTGAAGTTACGTTGTAAAATTGAAAACTTTTATGAGAACTAAAGTTCGTATGATTTTTTGATTTTTGCGAAATTGGCGACCTTCTGAAAAAGAAAATTGAAAATACCATGAAAAATCGCCATGAAATTATTTATAACAAAAGAACTATTCAATACATTGAAAAAGTCCTGCGTACTTCTATAAACAATGTAGTTTTGAATATTTAAAGTCAACCGGTCAAACCCAGCAAAAGTTTGCTGGAAAAAAATCATAAATAAAAGATGCAGAGAGGGATTGCACCAAAATTCGAAATTTGCGAAATTTTTTTTTTTATTTTAACCTCTTGAGACTTGTAGCTGTAGCCCCATATCGTGCACTAAAATGCACCATTTCTCTGCTAGAAGTTTTATTTGTCTGCGTTCCTCACACTTTGTGCTCCATAAACATGGTTTCTCCATTAATAAATTTAAAATCATTTCATCTTTCCACTTTAAGACCAAACAATTTGATTGATCAATGCCATCGAATTTTTATTTACACGTTTCAATTTCCGTTCAACTTGATTGACTTAATGCGATTGATCAACTAAATTGAATCACCTAAACGCGTGTTTAGTAAACATCCAGTTGATGATGTAACGCTATTTATTTTAAAAAATATATTTTTACTAATTCGCAACTGACAATCTACAATTGATTATACGCTCGTTAGGTGCAAATAACACCAGGTAGGCAGAGCGCCGCACGTGTACCGCTCACTGCCCACCGGCCACAGCCGCCTCGACGAAAAACGACGTCTAACCAACTCGTAAATATAACAACGGCACCGCGATGATATCTCAATGACAATGCGTGTGCGTGTTACCGATAGAACGGGCGTTAAACGTTAAATATTAAAGACGGAAGAGGGTATTATGGGAAAAATAAGACGGAAGACGAAGATGGAACACTCGAAGAGCGGCAAACCTGCTCTAATTCCATCTCCGTAGTAGTATCATCGTCCTGACTCGTTCTGTTTGCACAGTAAACACCTCGGCAGCCAGTTTAAACAAACGCACACGTACGCCGCTACGAATTGTGGGTCAATTATCAAATGCACGGCGGTGTGTGTATTGTGCGCTCGTACGGAAGAGATTCCGAGGTTCCTTCCATGGAGAGAAGTTGACGCATACGTTGACAGGCAACGTTAGCCGGTCACAGAGCGAATTATTGGGACGGGTCTTCAAACAACTTAATTGGCAATGACATATTGCGGTTTATATAGAGGCGGTTCGTTTGAGTCGGTTGTTTGTTCGAGTTTTGCCGTTTTAAGTATGATGCACCGCCTTTACGATTAACAACCTACAAAGTACTAATTATATCAAAGAAACGTGTGTATCAGAAGTTATTTGAAGTTGAAAATATGCGCTGAACCTCAGTGTTTAGCTCACCATACCGTAAAAAAAGTTGGTAATTTCTTTGCAAAAAGTACATTTTTTTTTTGAAATGTTCTCTACCTAACTCAATTAAGAGACCAAGATTTCTTCCATCAGATACGATGGAATTATTTTTCCATCTAATGTTAACGTCTCTGAACAGGATCAACATCCTTAGGCCAGCCAAATGGAATTGCTGCAGATTTCTCTGAGCGTGAGCTGGCATGTAAATCGTATATATCGAGTACAAAAATAGACGCAATATTGAGCCCTGTGCAATGCCCTTAGCAAGTTGTAACCGCGAAAAATTACCAGAAGGAAGCATTAGAAGAAGAAGTAAGTCAATTTGTACTTGTCTCATAGATTTTCCCCGTTTGTGGATTTCTGGTAGACAATACATTTTTGGAACTGTGGAGTTTGAGATTAACTGTTTTCACTTAAAGTTCGCATAAGTTTTGGCAATTTTTCAGAATTTCTCTCGTTTCTTCTTAATTCTTTATAAGGTATTGATGATAGCAAATTGTTGACGTGGTTGACATAATCCGGCTTGTCCAAAGCGAGCGGAGAAAAGCACAGACTTGGAGATATTTGTTTTTCTCGAGAGTAGAGGTAGAACAGGCATGTTAGAGCTAGAATTTTACGCACTAATTAATTAAACTTATGTTGTGCAGAGTTACCCCCACAGTCCTTGCTATCATTATTAATTGCCAGGAAATATTTACCCGTTGCTGAAGATCTTTATGTAGAAAACCAACCCTTCGCTTCGGATAATTTATATACATTCATGGCATTCTCCTCAAAACCCTAAATATCTCAGTTTTCTCGACTGAATCGCGTTTGCAGCGGATCAGCTTCCCGATGAAATACGTCCCCGGCCGGGCCTTATTTTTAAGGTGTTTGTAAACAGCTATATATCCTTTACGTTCGGGGGGGTGTTAGAATCCCATCCCAGAAATCACAAAAAAAGCGTACGTACGACCCGAAACGCCGCAATGACGAGAAAAGAGAATAATACGCTCACGGATACGGTAGCGCTAACGCTGCTCCTCCGGCCTCGGAGTGTGACAAATAATCTGTTTACAAAGTAATGATGGGCCCCAGAGTTGGGCCACACAACGAGTGAAACCGTTTCTCATCTAAACAACGTGTAAACCACTCGTCGCTGCGTCGAACATGTGATAAACTCTGAGGATTTTTTCCCCGAGACTCCGGATTGTGTTGTTTGCTGGTGCACAGATTCAAGCGGGACTTTACGATGTGAAAAGTCCTAAGTGCGCGTCAAGCTGGTATCGAAGTAGCCAGCTTCGCGTTTATAGACGCGTCTTTAACCTAGATTGGGAGTCACCGAACATGTGCGAATTCGTGAAATTTTTAAGCGTTTGGACTAATTTTTGGGTACAATCTTGTGCAACATGAGACGCGAGATTCAAGATGTAATTTTCTATGGTTGAATTTTTTTATATACAAATTATGTATAAGCTATTGTGTTTATATACTGTATTTTTATATATCTTCTGAGCTTTAATTTTCACCTAATTCCTTTTTTTTATTTAGCAGCAATATCTAGCAATTTAGAGAAAAATCAGTTCAACGGGAAATTTTCGTAATAAGGGTTGTAATAATCGATAGAAAATTTTCTATCTCGGTGTTAATCTTACAGTACAGTGATAATCGGCAGCAGTCGTCGAAATTAAATTTGTAAATTTTTAATTGGTTGTTTTGGAGCTATTTTCAGGAGAAGTCTTTCGATTAAATTGGCTTATAATTTCTTTGTATTTTAAATTTATATTTTTCAGTTTCATATTTACCGTTTCAGTAAATTTTGCCTGAAATTTTCGTGCATTTACCTCAAACGTGTATAATATATGATCGTGTAATGCACGCCCAATCCAAATAATAAATGCCGATAGAATAAAAACAAAACAATCATAGATAAACACCTTCATCCAGAACACATCAGAGAATGCCTAGAAACAATAACCAAAAAATATAATGCTAAGATAGCTTAGCTTCCTCATGGTATTGATGGAATAATTCACGGCAAACATAACAAAAGGAAAGAAAAAAAATACACTAACACACGGACATGTTTCTGCCTAACCGGCGTCATCAGCGTGCTTTTGAGAGTATTTTTTATTTCTACCTTCTATCGCTATTGCCTCACAGCCCGGTTTATGTCGCTGCTTCCTGAACGGCAGGCATGCGTTTCTTTGGCACTAGAGGGCGCCAAGAAATATCGAGTTTGTCGCTTTGAAAGTTGTGGCATTAACTGTGAGGCAACAATACCATGAGGAAGCTAAGCTATCTTAGCATTATATTTTTTGGCCTTCATCCACGTTACTTTTTTCTGGTTGTGAGTATTCGAAACTGTCTGGGCTGGCTGTGTATGGGGGTGACCAAAATACAGGACAAATAGTTGCGACTACTGACATAATCGAAAAATAAGGGCGCGTGGTTTCTGTAGGTTAATATGCCACATACGGTATATTTCTCTTAATTTTTATGAGAAAATAATGGTCGTTACAATGTGTCTAGAAATTTTATAAAGAAAAATCGACGGGTTCAATGAAAAATCGAAGATCTTCAAACGGCAGTCAACGATCTGTGGAGATGTGAAAACAACTTTAAAAAGAAAATAAACAGACAGGAACTGTATTTTTTGGGAATAGAACATGAGAAAGAACTTGTGGCATAAATCAAAAAATTACAAGAATGTAATACTTTCCCCAACACACGCGATATGCAGAACCTTATTTATAAATTCTTTATTCAAAATAATATTCCAAAAAATTTTAATGGTATAAAACAGAAAGCAGGGTGTGATTTTAGTTAAAATTAAAAAAAAGAGTTTTATTTTAACCAACGACATGACACGGTTCAAACCCCGAACACTTTTAGTTTAAACTGACTCTTTCCGTGGAAGCCTGCGTTTTTATTTCAGGGTGTGATTGGTTAGTGTCCTTTCTAAAAATAAACTCAGATAATACCTTTCGAGAAACATAAGGTCTTTCTATAGCATGGATGAAGACTAAATGATCCTTCTACTAAAGTACTTGCGACAAAATGATCGAAGTCGGTGTGCGTTGTAACAAACGAAGAAAAAGAAGAGACTATCACTGAACTTAGCTGTGTTAGTACAGATGGATATTTTCTGGCTCGTTTCTGTGTTTACAAGACAAAGACAAAACTAAGGGAACATGATTTCAAAGATGGTTTACTACCAGGAAGCTGGGTGGTTCCGAATCAGAAAAGTGCGTACGTAACACTCCCATTTTTTTAAGTGGATCCAAACCATTTTTTGTTCCACGTAAAGAGGAGGAAGGACCTATTAATTCTTCTCGGCTATTCATCTCATATTTTGAATTCAGACATATTGGAATACGCAGTAAATAGTGACATTATCACCTAACGACACTACTCAATGCTTATAACCATTTGTCTAAGCTGCTTAGAACCTTTTAGCATCCCTTCATTAATTTCCATGGCTGCTAAAAATCTGTTGGTGCAAAGCGGTTACTGCCCAGAATTTTTCCATGAAACCCAACAGTTATTCCAGATTATGCTTGTGGAATGTGAACCTATTACTACCGCTGCTAATCCACAACGCAAAACGGAAGTACCTCAAACGGAGATTAATAATGGTGAATTCCACAAAGCTGACTATGATCGATTCCTCTCGCACTTAACTATCTAATAACTTCGAGGATATTATGATAGTCCCAGTGGAATTTCGAGTAAACGTAAGCAACTTGCACCTCAAACAATATCTGCTAAACGGTTTAAAAATATGAAGACGATTTTTTTGCAAAAAAGACGCTCCTACTAAATGTCAGAAAGCACATTAAAAAAAAAATTAATTGACACCCATAACATTTTGCCTTGTTGCCATATTACCCATTAGAGGTCGAGTAATATGGCGTAAAGTGTATTTATTTTAAAATAAATGTGTGATAAGTAAATTATTTATATTTATGAGTGTTGAATCATGTTTTACTGAAAACATGATTTAGCGCCCTATATTTCCGAAAAAAAAATGCTTTATATAGAGGGTGTTAATTAGTTGAGCATTAAATCGTCGTCATAATACCCCAGCTTACCTTATACAGGGTGACTACTCAATCTGTTTTACACATCGTGTAAGCGCATGTATCTTATTCATTTTTAAAAAGGTAGGTGCAGAGGATATAAATAATTATAGGCTCATTTTTATTTTCACAACCTTGTCGCATTACGAATTAGACATGGGTACAGATAGGATTTTTCCACAGAAACAGCATATACAGAATTTGTACGATGCGTTAAATAAAAGGTTGAAAATTGCTGCACTTCGGTTTGACCTGTCGAAGGCATTTCCTCTTCTAAGTTATATAATTTGGGAATCAATGGTAAAATGTAACCAATGCTTGTTTTTTTATTTTTCCAACGGAAAAATTTTGCCTCGGATATCCATTTTCAAACAGCAAGTGTGCCACAGGATTCAATACTGAGGCCATTTGTTTTTCTTACTCTTCATCAACAACCTTCCTGACCACATCATTATTTGAAATTAATAGTATTGAAAATTAATTTACTGGGAACTATGGACGATATTCATCCTTGGTAAATTAGTAGTTAGTGAGAAGAAAACTAAATGCATTTTCTTCAATCATAAACCAAGTAATAGGAATTTCTCTAAGCTCAGTACAATTTATGACAATCATGAGCTAGTACGCACTTTAACAACTGAATTTTTAAGAATTCATATTGACTCTAATTGAGACTTGGTCCTACGTGTTAAAGTTGTTTGCTCAAGTTTAAATTCTACTTATTTTGCAACATGTAACTTGAAATTTAATAACTTTGTGAACAGGAAACCTTTATCTGTTACTAATATTGCTGAGCATTATCGCTTGATCTGCGAAATTTGGAGTTTGAGGTATTTTTTCACCTTGTTTGTATTGCTGTTTAGTAACATTCTCAGCCATACTGTAGAATTTCGCACTAAAAATTCGGAAAGTCCGTCATCTGTTGACGTGTTATAACATCGTGCTTTCCAAATGTGTATTACAACATATCATGGATAACACAGTTACTAACTTCAGAGCCGAGGGAAAAGGGTTACAATATAAAATAAATCGATTATATACATTTCTCGAACACGTGTTTTGTAAAAATCCAATTTATGTAAGGATTACACCTCGTTAAAAATAACCGTCTCGTCAGAGATTCAGTTTCATTCTAACGTTCTTCGCTATGCCGAACCGAACTTGTCAGTTAGCGCCGAGTGAGTTTGGAAACATGTCCGGCAAATACGATGTGTGGGTGAAGAACTATTTGATGCGCCACTGACTGACGGCGTACCGCTATCGAACGTTTTTGAAGTTCGCGATTTTCTGGTTAGCTTGCTTATTAGATTCGGACTTCGGAAAACTTTTGATCTTCATCAGATCCACTCCTCTGTGTATATACAGCAGACTTATTTCTGCAATACCAAACATTTAGATGTGGGCGAGATGTACGATCTGCAGACGACATTGCGAAATTGATGAGCCAATACGTAAAATCTGGATTGCGGTTTAGAATTTAGAGTAAAATTAATTTGGGAGATATCGCAACTATGGATATTACACAGTTCACACCCTTTACAGCTATACACTCCGTGGTTCGTCACCATGAAAAGAAAAAGAAATCTTTTCGCTTTCATATTGTAACCCATGAAATCCATATTTATTAATAATCTTCCATAATTTTACAAAAAAATGGGTGTTCCCGAAGGAACCGCTTCCCTGTACCACAACAAATTTTATACTTACACTACCTTCGAAAGTTCTATAAAACTCCACATAAAGAAGAATTTAACACGGCTAGACCCAGCCTCTAATTTTTCCAGAATTTCTTTTAAACTTACAAAGCGTATCAGGTTGTATTGTTAACGCACAACTAAAAGAGCTACGCGAACATGCCACAATAGCGATAAAATACGCTAGACAAAGCTGGCGGCGCCACGTGAAACAACATCATCAAAAAGCTCGTTGCGTTTTTTCACCCGAGAGGATTGCTCGCTTTTTATCGAAGGATTTAAACTTGATGGACACGTTTAAAAGCACAACGACGGTAGCTTATGGCTTTATTGCCTGCTTTTCCATTCTCTTTTTTTTTCTTTTCCTTCGATACATTTGCGTCGTTCTACCGTTGAAAAAATAACATATTGTTAGGCGCATGTCTTTGGAATTTTTTTTTTATGTGGTCGTTGCTTGTGTTTCGAATAAACATCACAACAATATGGTTTTCGGTTGTTCGTGTTTATCAATCGATGTGTAACTGTTATATTTAGCTTAGAGGTAAGAAAGTATCTATTTAGCTTTAAGGGTGTAATATCTTATTACTTTATTATTATTTTCTATTATTAAATTATTAACAATGAAAAAAATGTTGATCGAACGTTTGAAAGTTTTAAGCAAATAATATAACTTCAAAAAAATAATTAAGCTTTGCCTATTGGAGATTATGCTAGATATCTTAGTTTATTCGTGGACAATTGCTTTAGCAGAAGCAAAGCATTGGATATGAACTTGAACATCACAGTTTATTGCAAAAATAAGGAAGTTTATTGCCTTATAAAAGAAGCAGCATTAAAAATAAATTGCTTTATCTTTGTAAAAGCAACAACTATAATTTCTCAGCCCCATACTACAAAAACACACCAAGCCAACGTCAAATCAGAGGAAAATAATGGTGTAACGGTTCATCAGTGCACATTTGTGGAAGGTGGTAATCAATCGATTAATTGTCGAATAAATACGGGTGACGTAGAAACATATATGGATAAGACTATCTAATTAAATATTAAAAAGTATCGCCGTTCAACTAACTGCACAAATTAGAGGGGCAAAAAGTTACAAAGGCCTAATTGTTGCTATTTTCTTTCAAAACGGCGTATTTGTTTAAATTTTGACCGTCTTATGCCGAAGTAATGTCCAGTGAAGACTGGAGAAAATGAATGGCATCCGCCTAATTCTGAAATGCCTATTTACCACATTGTTAGTTTTACCCCCCTTGTTTACCCTTGGTCTATTTGAATGAAACCACTTATTTAGAAGCAAGAATGTCGAGAAAATTAGGAAGTTTTATCTAAAAAATTGCCACAATCTTGTCTTGTCTCAACCCAAACGTTGTTTGAAAATATATGAAATATTTCAACAGAAACTTGACCACAACGTTGAAATAATATCTGTATCAATGCTACAATAGTCCTCAGAGCGCAAACGCGCTTATATCAAATCTTGATCAGCATAATTCAACAACTCGAACTACTTGTAAGTCGGCTTTGCGTGTACTTCTCGACAATATAACCCACGATTTACGGGGGTCCAATTTCTTTTCAAAGATTACCCAATTTCAGTAATTTCCAATTAACACTTAACACAAATTTTCACGTTAAAACCTACGAAGTAAACAGTGTTACCAAATTTTACGCGCTAACGAGTTTAACTAGAAACAAAATAC
>LR736865.1:7738962-7766850 GCA_902654985.2 Oryctes borbonicus
TTGCATTAAAATTAAAACAACTTCAGGTGACAAAAGGCACGTAACAACAGCTATTAGACGTCAAAAAAGAAAATCACACAGATTTCGCTTTCGCTTACATTTACATTCACGCGACCGCAGAGTTTATTTTTATTCCCTTTTAACCTTGTCCATAATGCATAGGTGCATGTAAAAGAAGTGTCTAAAATGATGGATGCCGCTAATGAGCTGCCCCTCCCGCACGTGTCCCCGAAACAAGGCAGCTCAGCTGTAACTATTATGACAATCTTCGTTGTACACATGTCGGGCCAATCAATGTACTATTTTTAAAATATCTTTTGCGTTACGTACGCTGGATGAAATATTTTTACCAACCAGTTTAATTTCACTTCTTATTTTTCAATATTTTCGTTAAAATTTGCCAATTAGATCGAGCTTATACTTCGTACGTTAGAAAAAAATTAAAAACTCTTTTGTCAGACCTTAAACAACATTCATAGAATCCTATCTCTATTCTCTACGCGGATATAATTCTTATAACTATATGGGCGTGACTCATTTTTTTTTTTTAGTTCTACCGCATTTATTTGTTTATTTTAGTTTCAAACCTCGAATGCGGCTCCATCAAGCGCCAGATTTTAGTCTTGCGTCCGAAGGGGATTTACATATACCCTACATACGTTAGTTGCTCGTTTCTTTCAATTGTTTTGACTTTCAATTTCCTGGGTTTATGAAATCCGAAATTTGTTTGTTATCCTTCGGTTGGGACCGCTAGTGGGGAAGTGTACCCTTCTCTGGTTAAGGGAGGGAATTCCTCATGGCAAGACATGAGGAATGTAAAACAATAGACGAAATTGGATGTAGAACCGCTTGAAATAGCGTGGGAGTGAATGTAAAAGATATAAAACATCTGTGATTAGATGGTTTTATGAACAATAATGATCCGGTTCATTCACGTTATTAATTTGAAAAATTACATTTTCAGGTTTTAAGAAACGGAGATTCATTGTTTCCAAAATGTTAATATTGGTTACTAGAGGGCGGATAGTCTCAATTTTTGTATATTTAGCATATAGTGTAAATTGTGTACAGCGGTGAATATTTTTTATGATCAACTTGTGCTATGAATTTAAACACCGAGTCTTATAATTTAAGTGCAGCATTGTTGGCTTAATATATTTTTTTAATTTTAAAGTATTTTGAAATGAAGCAATACAATATGTTTGGCTTATAATAGTTCGGTTTAAAGATCTGTAAATAATTATTCTAAGTACATGGGCTGCACCTGGACCAGAGATCCGCCTGCAAAATCACGTTCAGGCTATAAGCAACAAATTCCTTAAAGCCTAAACCTTTACTTTTCGATGACAGCGCTCTGGATCAAACGACAAAAGTCCTGGTTTACAAAACATCCTTGAAGCCGATCCTAACATGTGGCACATCAACCTGGCCTGGAGTGGCACTCTATCATCTCAAAAAACTGGAAAACCTACCAATTACAATGCTGAGACAGACTGCAGGGCTTTGGCTTGTGAGAAACTTCCAGCTAGAGACGGATCTTTGGATGCCCACCTTGAAAAATCATCTACGCTAACTGAGCAGAGGATCATTGGAAATAGTCAAAAATTCATCAAATCCCTTTTTGGCACGAGCGTAGAATGAGAACGGAGACGCAATTTGTTTGTTCTTTATATCCAAGAAGAGACCTAAACGTGAACACAATGAAATGAATGACTGATATTTTTTTTTTTGTAATAAAAAACACTAAAACCAGCTTTAAATATCTAGCAGCGGTTTTCGCAGTGATGGTTATGATATTTCTTGTTTCATTTTTTGGTCAATTCAGGACAAGCACTTAGATCTTCTGAAAATAGAGAAGAAATCACCAAAGCGTGTTAATACAAAAAAAGATTGGGTAACCGCGTGTAGGCCATATAACGCTATATTTTCAAAGCAGGCAGATAGTTTCAGACAGAAAATATTCTTAACAAATTATGTAAGAAATTCCACGACCTTAATCCCAGCAGAAACCCGGAAAGAAAACGAAAATGGCGATAATCACCAGATTCAATGAGCACATTAGGTGCTACAGATACGGAAGGATAGAATCATGAAGTGCAGTGCAGCACATAAACGAAACCGGGCATAATATTAAATTAGGAAATTATTAAAAACGTAACTTCGCCGTGGGAATTAGACTTTCCGTTGAACTTGCTGGTTATTTCTTTGTTTTACTTACATTACAACCAGGTCGAAATCAGCACGCTATCACTCTTTCATTTCTAACAACATTCCTAAATTTACGACAAGGGTACTTATTAACTTGTGACCATTCGTAAGATAATAAACGCAATCTATGTTACCAAATTAGCCCCCTTCTATTTTTTTTCCTGGCTCCAAAAGATTAATTATCAATTTAGTAACACCATTATTGTAATTTACATGCGTACAGTAGTAAAACTATCCTTCCTCTGGCTCATTTTCTCTCAAATTTAATGCGTTTTTAATCTCCAACACGCGTCAGTGTCTCGGCTCGTCCGAAACGGGGACCCACCCGGCCTTGTAACTTTATTACAAATAACCTTGTTCATATACGCTCACCCATCAGTGCACGAAATAAACTATCTTAAATTATGTTTATTTCTCGGCGGTCTTCGTACGGTAAAAGATCAAACGGTTCCTTTTTACTCCTCCTTCAAAGTGAAATCGTCACCTTGCCTTTCCGCGCCAAATGCGCGATGAAACTGACAATCTCAAAGGCACCAAACAAGTATCATCCTGGAAAGAGGAACGAGTCAAACCGGGAACTTTCCGGGAATTTTTAAAATTATCTTTCGACTTCGGTTTCTATGAAGAAGATCCCGAGAAGTGAAATGATATACTTTTATGTGGATACGGCTGATAAATAAATCACATAAAAAGCGTTAGATGTTTATAGAGGATTATGGAGATTTAGTGATAGTTGTGACAGTGATGTGTTATGTATATTGTTTGTTAATGATGATTGAGTTAAATGCAAGGGCGGCAGTTATAAATTTGTAAAAATTAAATATTAAATCTGTGGATTTCTTTAATTATCTTCGCCCTAACGTTGATGTTTCACTAGATGGGTCAACAAATTTTTCAGTTCGCGAAACTCGTTTTTGAAAAATATCACAACGGAATGTTCTAAGCTCTGGAAGAATCAGACACAGCTTGAGGAAGGCATGGCACCTATTCAGAGCTAGTTAGAAAAGAGTACAACAAAGTCTGTAACAAAAAAAAAAAAAAACTAGCAAGAAATACTGATAGGGACGTGAAAAATTTTTTGCGCAAGGGCACCTGATATCCATGGCCCGGCACTGAATACGTGAATGGATTTATTTGCGAGGACGGTGGATACATCTTACAATAAAGAATGTTGTGCATTACCAATAGTGAAGTGAAAGACAAACAAAGCTATTTTGTCAGTAATTTTTAGGTTTTTATAAGGAATACAAGCGTTTCCGTGGTAAGCCGTGCTGCTACAAATGGAAATTACATCCACACTGTTTTTTCCGTAAAATTTATCTATTACTATTAATAATTGTGGACATTGTTGAGCCATTGATTATCAATACGTCTTCATATATGAAGATGGAATATTAAAAAACCATATTTCTTTAAACCTTCGATATCGTTTCTTTCCTTTACCATCTTCATTTCTATTACCCCAACGCTAATCGAATTATGATAGCCTCATCGATTATGCCTCAAAAAGTAAACAAAGCAGGCTCGCGTCTCCAGATGGTTTCCCGGCCGATTCTTTCGGCCCTCGCGTTTCTCTCTCGCAACATTTCCTCCACTTTGTGCGCGGTTAACACCTAGCGTGAACGCAACTGCCGCGGCCACATCAAAGAGGGCCGCGCGCACCCGCCATCCCGCTAAAAATACACAAACAACGCGGCCCGATGGCCCCCTCTCTCGCCGCCCCTGCGATACGCCGTTCGTCTCTTTGATGCAGCGCACCGCCTATAGGCCCCGTCGCGCTAACAGCCGGCTCAGCGTTCTTTGATTTCCACCCCGGACGTGCTTAATGTTTCATTTGATAGTCGGATTTCGGGAAAAAATCGTCCGATTGACTTATCGGATGTCCGTTTTCCATTATTCAGATCGTCGTACGGCTTTAAATAGTTCAATTCAAAGATGCAGCGGTTATTTTGGATTATGTTATCTGAATAAAAGATTAGAGGATCAATGAAAGAATTGAAAAAAACGAATGGATATGTTTTATTTTGCGTGAATGTAAATTGCATGTTTCGCTTTGTTTGAGCGTATAATTTACATGGATCTAATTCTACCCATTATTGCTTTTTGGCGAAAAAGGATTAGAAAATTAGTACTCCAAACGGTAACAGAAAAGTTCAATTTCTTCGCTGAACTGTGATTCTTTGTCCTTTTCCTCTTCTCACTTTATAAGAGCTAAATGCTGGGATGTCTTGCGGCTGAATATTTTGTGATTAAACTGATTCTTTAACAGAGATTTCACATTAGCTTTCCTTTCAGCAGATGTAGAATTGAGACTTTCTCACTGCAACTCCATTTAGCAGTAAAAACCTAAAACTCTCTTTCATCGAACTTAAAAAAAGGACGTCTAAATTTTGCCATCTGTTTTCATTTATAGAAATAAATCTTTTTAGCTAAATTATTTTTAGATCATTGTTTCCAATTACATTCTTCAGCGTTAACCATGGCATTTTGTTTCTTCAATATCTTTTCTGCACGGCTAAAAACGCTGTCGATTGGCAAGCAAGAATGGCCTCTTGCAGGGAAGTGCTAAACCAGATTATTGACAGAAGTTGGGACTTCAGATAAAAGCATTGACTGTGTATTTTCTGGATTTCGAGATAACAAAGCTGATCCAACTTCTGCAGAGCCACGATCAGCCTGGTTTCAGTCCATGGACCTGTTTTAACCGATATATTAAATTTAATTTTCAAATGTGGATATGTCTGATTTTGACTGAACTATCGATATTCATGGCCTTTGAACAATACTGTGCACTGTAGGTGGTAGAAACGATCAAAAGCGCTACGAAACTGCATCAAACTAAATTTTAACGAGAAGTGCTGATTTTCCATAAACGCTCCTTAAATTACGGTTTCCTACTTGTTTAGATTTAATCAAGCGCCGCCATTTTATGCACAAATAGGCTGTACAGCAGCACCAAGCAAGCGTTTGTACAGTTATATTCAAGATTTACATACACGTGCAATATTGTAAGCCATTATCATTCTTCATCATCTTCTTACCGTACTTATGCGCACTTTTCTGGGTTTTGATATAAATAATTTGGCTGAGCGATGGATACAAATAATATACAAAATAATTGAAAAAGTTGCAAATGGCAAATTTTGGCAGATTGATTCGTTGGATGGTCGTTCTTAAAAACAGATCGGGTTAGACCATCCAGACGTGTTTGTACAGGTCGTTCAGCAGAAAACATCACGGCTGTTCGCCAGAATGTGGCCGACACTCCCAGAATACCCATTCCACATCGCGCTAAAGAATTGAACATTTCAAGAAATACTATTTTCACAAAATATTTGCCTCTTCTTGCATTCAACTGATCCTATAAGCCTATAAATCATGCATAGCGGAGAAAATTCGTCAATTGGATCACTGAACACAATTGAATGAGATCATCTTCAGCGATCACGCCCATTTCATGTTGAGAGCTTCGTAAATAAGCACAATTGCCGCATTTTTTTCATTTTATGAGAAGAAAATTCACCCCAAACGTGTCACCGTTTGGTGTAGATTTTGAGCTGGAGGGCATCATTGGACCACTTTTTCTCGAAGACGCTGCTTGGGAATGCATAAACAACCAATGACGAAAGGTATCGGGGAATGATAGCGCGCCTCAAATAGACAAATGGCATGGATCTCGAAAACACATGCCACACATCACGTGAAACAATTGCATTTTTACACGAGTCATTCCCGTGTAATTTAATTGGCGACCAGAACTGTCCAACTATGTAGATCGTGCGATTTAACGCCTCCGGACTTATTTTTCTGGGTTTTTTTGATGACAAAAGTTCATGTCAGCAAGCCCACGATCACCCAACCCAGCAACAGTTATGCCAGTTAACCGTGATTGAAAGTTTCGTCAAAAGATGTGTAATTTGCAAATTTTTTTCAAGCATGGTCTCTGTTAAATTTAAGCTTTTCGCGGATGGCACGTTAATGAACAGTGATCGGGATATGGTTAGTATCTAATTATGGAGTAAAACAAAATAAAACAAAAAGATAAGCTAGAAAATAACAATTTATCTTAATGATTACTTCATTACTAAGCAACTTCGAAAAGAAACACATCTTCCGATTAATTAATTTCCTCCTTTATTCGATATACGACAGAATTCTTGGAGAACAAATTGGATATATCTTTTATCCTATTTATAACTCGAATGTACGTAAGGTACGCGTTAAAAAGAGTAGAACAAGTAGGTGGTAGATGGGAATTATACGCTTGTAACACGCATTAACCGTATGACATGCATCGTATAGAAAGGCAGGGCACTCGCCTTCCCTTGACAGCGTTACAAATGTTCGGGATTCCGGCGGAAACGCGCGGCTAACGAGGCGACACTTCGCTGAAAATTTTAACTCTGATGATGACAAACGACCGTTTCGCCTATTTCCTCGACGCTACACCCCACAGAATCCAGGGAAGTCCTCGAATATTAACGATTAGATGGAAGAAAAAAACGAGAAAGAGGAAAAAGGGATTCTTTTTTTAGTTTATCGTCAAGGAATGTGCCTCCCTAGCGAATTAGTTGCGTCTAATTAAGTTTAGCGAAGAATTTTGGATAAAGCCTAGTCGTTTTATCTTAAAAATAATTTATTTAAAACCACCCACCTTTAAGAGATCTTTTTTTTTCTAAATATAGTCAAGCATTGGATGTAATTGGAATTAGAAGAATGTGCAGACAACAATGTTACTCTTTAATGCAAAAAATGAAAATATAAAAACGCCTCTACCAACGACAAATAATGAAGTAGTTGATTTTCACGTCACGAGTACACTGACCAAAAGCGCAGCTTTTCAGCCTTTGTGCTGGAATGTTAATATCAGTTTATCATATATCAAAATCCTCCGCTTTCTTTTCTTATAACCACGAAATTAAAAAACATTCGAGTTCTCTATTTTCTCGATATATTTAATAATGGTGATCAAGTGCACCCTGCCGGGATCCTTCCAGATATTAACACAAACGTTTCTATACAAAGTTATGAAATTGGATTCCAAATCAGCTAGCGATAAACCGAAGTAAAGAGCCGAGAACACGAACAGCCTCGTCAATTTCTCCGTCTGATGCCGGCCTTTTATTCCTATTTGCCGCGAATAATCCGCTACGATGTCCTCGAGTGTTGAGATAGAGACTCGGTTTGAAAGCCGACCGCATTAGCATGTCAAAGTGTGCGGGGAATTCGCGGATGAACAAGTTGTATTGTCATGGAGATCCACCGTATTATCTCGTCAGACCGCACTCGTCGACGCACACACAGACGGACCATTCCCGCCTGCAATAAAGAGATATTAAAACAACAGGCCGGGGAAATAAGGGCAAAAATAACATTCGATCGGTATGTACATGGAAAAAATGAAGAAATTTGTGTTGTTAGGTCCGTAAGGAGGTGGAAATGAACATATTTTAACAAAGACGCCATAAAGCATGTCTGTGCAGATTTATTCTGTTGTAATAACTATGAAGAACTACCAAAAAAGCAAGATTAATATAAAAATTCCAGAAGCATAAGAACCGTGCAGTGTTATGAGAGCAACATTACTTTTTATTCCAACAATAATTTTATTTGAAATTCGACCAAAGTAGCACAATAACTCATGGGATGGGACCAAATAGTGGCAAGACGTAGCAGCTCATCCCTCCGCATAAGGTCTTTCTAGTTCCATTGTTTCGTCTTCAGTTTGGTAGCCTCTACACGAGAGACCTTCGAGTAAGCTCATCTCGTGGAGCTGCTCCTATAGAAAGGGATGTCCCGTCAGCATCCCAACAGACATGCGAAGAACTGCCCGCTTATTGGGATACGTTAAAATGACTTTAGCGATGTGGTTCTTTAGGAATTTTTCATGGGCGATAGTCCAGATTCTTTGGAAAAGTGCATACATGTGCGGTCGAGTAGCAGATTCTAGGCTTTGTACACTCATTCTTGAATCCTGAGTCTCCTGGCCAGCCTGTGCGCCTCTTCATTGCCAAAATTATCATTGTGGCGTGTTAACCATGTTGCTTGTTTCAGAGACTAATGATAAGGTTCGGTGGGAGCCTGGTAGCAGCCGACACTATTTGTTTGCTATCAAGCCAGGTCGGTGTTTCTGGCTAGTAGGTCAATTGTTAGATAGTGCGCTTATAGGGCCAGCTGGGAAGCGGTGATTCCCATTCCTAGCGGCCATGATTCTTTTAGGTGGAGCTAGGCAAAAAATAGTCTTACTCCTGCCAGATTTAACCAAACCTACTTTCAAACTTTTCATGTCTCACTTTTAGGGTCATTTGCATATTTTGAAAAGTCGTTTGTCGTAATTAGATTAATTTCCAATTAAACTTGTAGGATGGATGAAACGTCAGAAGGAGTGATGTTATGGTAGGACTAAAGTAACTAAAAATGTAAGAAAGGTTGCGTGAGACCTTCAGCAAAATTTATAAAAAAAAATCCTAGATTTTTTATGAGAGGGGGTGGGACTACTAGCAATGGAATGTATACTACTGTACGTTCGTTAAAGATCGGTGCACAACAAAAATAGATAGTTCGCCTCCAACGTTGTGAGTTATGTTTGGCCAAATGTGTAAAATGTTCGCACTTTCGCGTAATGCCGGCAATGATGCCGACGTCGAACCAAGCGATCCGTGATGCGGAGCCAATATTGCGCCAACCGTCTATGCTGCTAGGGACTACGATGATTTTACTGAAATCTTCATAAAAATCAAGTTTTTAAAACGATTTGTTTGGATCTATCGAAATAATTGCTAAATTCAAATCGATTTATTTAAGAAACTTAAGCGTACATTACTTCCGGTGAAACCGGAAGTTGAATACACATCCTTTTAATGCCTATTCCCAAATTCCCAAATTTAAAATAAAATTTGAATTTCGTTTCGCGAATTGTTCGCAAGAATCGAGTCGCTAGAGTGATCCGAATTGAATGGAAACCTTGTTACTTCTAACCCAAGCCTAAATTTATTCCGAGACACAACCTCACCGTCCGAGTTCTTATAACACACATCGCCGTATGCCCACCTACGTGCAAAATCTTCAAAACCGAAAGTATAATACGCATTCAGATTTTCAAGAGCACGCTCCCTGTCCACTCACCATCATCACCGACCAATTCATCGTTTCAAAATAGAAGAAAAGGTCCGCGGAAGAACCGTCCGCGTACGGCTGTCTGATGAACGCACAATGCATTCAACTATCAGTGGCCGGGGGTATAACGGACCGATTGTCTCTCTTTTGACAAGTCACCATTATATAGGCATTATGCGAAGAATCGTAGAAATATGTATACAAATGCACCTTATTTCATATAGGAGGCCCTCATTTCCTCGTCCAATCAAGGCAAAACTGACAACGAGCGCTAGAATAGAGGAAGTGCGAGCGGGTGTAATGCTTCTTCTTCATTCACGAGCACGTTTAACGTGTCAACTGTCATCCGAGAAGCAGGTACACCACAGCTCCTTGGTACGGGGCAAGCTGACGACAATGAATCTAAAATTAAATCTGTTATACTCCGGTCATTGGTGAAAAGATCGACTTAACCGTTCCCGCTTTGTTTTCGAGGATTTTCTAATTTCTCGTTAAAAAAGAATTTTGTCGAAGGGTACGAGGCACCTGTTCGTCTTATTTTTACTCGGAAGAAGATTGGATTCTGAGTCGACTTCCGGTTTGGAAAATACGAATAATTTTGAAAAATGAAGAAAAGTAATTATCTATAAAAATTCACTCGGCATTTATGGTTCAGAGAAATAGAAAAAAGAACTCTGCGGGTGATCGTCTTTGATATTTTCAGGGAGTGATTCCTACTTGACTGGGCAACTACTGATGGCTGAAAAGGTATGAACCGGGGAAGTCTCAGAATTTGGTGGCGTTTGAAGAATTTTATCGTGTCTATTGTTAATTTTCCATTGTCTTGGTTATTTTTATACTTTTGATGTTATTTGTTATTTGTTTCCTTCGACAGCATTTTATATTAAATAATCCGTGGAGACCCTGCGTGAGATTAAATTGATGAAAAGGGAAAATTTTAATAAAAATGGCCCTTTTCTTCTCTCCGGTGGCGAAATTTCCAAGTTGACATTATCTGCAAACTATTTTCAACAAATTACCAACTAATTTATTTGTCAATCAAAATGCAGATGCTTAAATTAAAAACACAGAAGGACTATATATAATTCATTCCTTACATTGTGCATTATAATCCCCATTTTCTTTTATCATCTTTTTTATTTCTTGCCGCATACCGCACCACCAACGTACCGAACAGATTAATTTTCATATAACGAGCCTTCCAACGTAATTAGTGCCGTCTGTCAATTACGAAGTCGAGAGATATTAACCGAATGACAGTAAACAAGTGCCTCGACGACCAAATAAAAATAAAACGGGTTGAAAAAGCTTCTTGTACTCGTGTTCCTCTAATAAGCGAATACAACGTTAGGCTATAATAATGTATAACTTGATCCCATAGGCGTCCAGACTGTTTAATATCGCAGGATAAGCTTACATCTCGGCAATTTAAGCGGAGAAAAGTGGTAATGTTTATACGTTGTAAGTTGAAATAATAATAATAATGAGTTATGTAAATTCATTATGCATTGAGTAACTTTTAAGAATCTAAGTTAAGTACTTTATATGTTTATTAACGTTCAAATAAAAAATTTTTTATTATTCTTTGATTATGAACACTTGTCAGTAGTCTTGATCCTTACTCGCATATTCGAATTTAATTCTTGATGTTATTCACCGATCCCCAGAATTTTATTACCAGAGTAAGGGCTATGCCACCCTTACAAAACAATTACTTTGTTCTTGTTAAGAAAAAATCAATTTAATGCGTAAAATAGTTTCATATCTACTTTTCCTTCGTATAAAACTACAGTTCCTATCATGAATGTTCGTCTTTACGCCATTAGCTTATACACTTCCCGACAAAAACTTAGACGCGGTAAGATGTTTTAAAGGTTTTAAGGGTTACAACATTTCTTTGCGAAACTAGCAAGATATCTAATTAAGTTTTTATTCGTAAAAGTAAAATAAACTTAAAAATATCTCCTCCAGTAATATATGAACTAAATAATAAATTATTACTCCAATGTTTAAACAATTTCTGCGACAAAAATTCAGACGCTCTGTTGCAAATGTAAAACAAAAATCAACAAATGAGTGATCGGTAATGCGTAGATCCTCAATTGTTCTTAATCACTTCCAATAGTCTGTTATTAATAGATTTATATAAATTTAACATATAATTTTGAGGGATATTCTGCCATTCAGTCACTATTGAAGTTTTCAGTTTCTGTACCGTGAAATATTGAGAGCCTCCGCCATAAACGCCACGTGCCAATTCACCCCACATGTTTTCAATAATGTTTAAGTCTGGTGACCGTGCCGGCCCCTGTAAAGTTTTAATCTTTTTCTCTTTAAACCATTCAGTAATGGTTTTTGCTTTAGGAATTGGCGCGTTATGTTGCTGAAAAACAAACAAAATTGCGCCCGGCCCATTGGTTTCCAAAACGTAGAAGATTGTCACGCAATAAGTCTTCATACGTCACAGATGTCATTTTGTTTGTGCAAAATACTATCCCACTTTTATCGCGAAATCCAATCGCTGCCCATATCATCACAGATCCACCCCCTAATTGTCTGGTTATTTTCACTTTTGGTTCCTTTCTCAGATCATGATAATAATGCGAGTACCCATCCGGTCCGTCCAAATTAAAACGTTTCTCATCGGAAAATATAACTTTTTCCCATTGTTTCTTCCAGGATAGGTGTTCTTCAGCAAATCTCAACCTTGCTTCTTTGTGTTTCGCCGAAAGTGGCGGTTTTCTCAACATTTTCTTCCGTGATATTTCCGGTGATGCCTTTAAAATCGTTTGAACATTACGCACATGCGTTTGTACCCCCGCCTGTTCTGCAATAACTCTCGCAGACGCAGAAGAATTGGATGCACACCACAATATCATACGTTTATCCCGCTCACTTACAGCTTTCGGTCGCCCCTGGCCTTTGGTTTGCCGTAATTTTCCGGATCTTTTAGGAAATTTCTAACGCAATGATCGCTTCTTCGTAACCGACGAGCAATTTCCTTCTTACTAACACCATCCTGGTGCCAGGCTAGAACTTTACCCCTTTCTATCAAGAATAATTGCTTTTTTCTACCCATATTGCAAACACTTTATAAAATATAATTTCTCGTGGTGAAATGTGTACACTTTACCAGCACAACCGCTGCATATAAAGAGAAGTCTCAAATTAAAACATTTTTGCTTACATTAATGTAATAAATGCGCAGGGTCTAAATTTTTGTCGCATTTAAAATTCCTGTTTTGATCTGGGAAAATCTCAATTACCCCTCATAAAGCAATAAATACCCAGAAATATCTATAAATGGACTATTTACATAACAAGTATTAATAACCCTCATTTACGTTTTATATAATGTCTATAAACTTTGTTTCGTAAATAAAAACGATACCACGTCTATGTTTTTGTCGGGTAGTGTAATTGCTAAGACAAGCGTTATATTCGCATCTTGCTCTAATTTTTACGTAAGATAGGCTCAAAACCGCTCGTTGAGCGAAAAAATCGACCAGAACGCGTTGCGGTCTCTTAATATCATCCACAACGCGAAATTCGTGTTATGGCACTTGCAAAAACAACTAGAACGCGTTGTGGATAACTCGAATCGACCACTTTGCGGCTATTAAGAAATGCCACAATGCGTTTTGGACGGTATAGCTGACGCAACCACAATGCAATGGACACGAAACCTGCAGAGCTGTTTTTATTTTTTTATTATGGTTCAGTATCATAATGTTACTTAACAAAATTATTTTTCGCATACTTTCTCGTCATTGTTGATGATCTTAAGAAACCACAGCACATTCTGGTCAATTCTTTCGCACAATGAGCATTTCCGGCATTTGAGGCCGGTACATTTTTAAATGAGGTACCCCAGTCGAATGCAAGAAAAAAGACAAAAGCAGTTTGGTGTAATTGTTACAAGGAATAACTTCAACAAAAGTACTGTCCAGACTGTCAAGACTATATTATTTTTATTAACACGATTATTCCAAATCGGAACTCTTTTCAACACGATAATATTTTTGGTTTAATAAAGATGAATGATTAATAGTATGAAATAATTAAATCAAAGACCTCAACACAGAGAACAACTTATAGAATTCGCCAGTTTCGAGAATGCGTGGATGCCCATTATCAATTTTAAGAACTCAACCAAATATTACTTTGATTCCTGGATTCTGTACATTGGGGAACAGTGAAGAAACATCAAACAATACTAGCACTTTTCCATCTTCTAATTTAACATTATTTACCTCATTTACAACATCTAGTGATTTTTTTACTTCTACACTATGTATTGTGATGGGTAAATTTCTCTATTTGTTTACCAGCCGTTTGGACAATTTGTACGTAATTAAACTTGCGTGGTGCGGAGCGTGCTCATACTTTGCTGGTGCTGTTTAGCATTTAATTACGTCATTACCTGTAGCTTAAAAATGAATATATCAATACTGCGGCTATGCATACGACTATATCTCCTTTTTCTAAAAGATATGTTTACCTTTCCCTAACAATCACGGACGCCAATGTCCAGACCGTAGAACTGTAATGATGACTACCCATCCACAATTTTCTTCATTGAACAAGCTCCATTCAACCGCACCGTGACTTCTTCCATTCATATTTTGACAGGCATTATGTCTCCTTTCTCACCGGGAATTTCACCAAATTAACCAACAAATGTTTTTAATCAATGGCACGCAATAATACGCACGAATACATCGACAGAGAATACAGGGATGACAAACCAATACACCAGCACGGCAATAGGTCTATAGCAGCATCCATCGCCTTTTGCTCCGTCGATAATCTTTTAAACGCTTAAACTGCGCTTGTCTGTCGAAGGATTAGGCGTGACTCGTATCCGCAGGGGATCTTTGTCGAACGATAAAAGAAGTGTTTAACAGGTATTTTGGGTATTAGAATTATGCGCTATTGTCGTACACGTCGGACGAAGTCTTCCTCGAATAATGGATGTCGTCGGATTTATGTTCGACTGTTTACCGGAAAAACTGACGACAGATTTTGATTGATACGATCCGCTGCTGGTGATCTTGTTTTGACAGGTTCTAACAAAAAGAGCGAATATTAAATCGGAATCGGTTTAGTAGATTGTAAAGCGTGCGTGATCGTAAATGTTTTTATGAAATTTTATGTTTTCTAGGTGGCAATATGTACGTCTAGAGGCAGTTGTTCCAAATTCTTATATTACCACATAGCTCTTGTTATTATTGTTGACAATGTGTCTAAAAAGAAATTAAAAAAAAAATAAATTTATTGACGCCAATGCTATTTGCACAGTGGTGTCATTATTAATTATTTCAAATGGTAACCCCTATCTTCTTTTCTAGTATTCCTCACCGATTAAGTTAATTTATTTAAGCAGGGAAAAAAATCATTTTTGCAAGGAAGCTACATATTCACTACAAAGAAATTAAATCTGATTATAAAAGCTATCTCTTGACTTTAAGCTGCGTATCTACGACTGCAAGTTTTGCTCAGGTGAAACTCCTCATTGATTTCACGACCTTCACAGCTAACGCAAAAACATGGGAGTAATAGGACTGTGTTTCTCACTGCAAGGTTTCCAGCCTAACGCTGTAACAAGTATTTTTTTTTTGTAAAATTTCGTTTTATTTCTGAACATAAGTCTATACACTTTTGCCACCGATGCTCCCATCTCTTTAATCCATCCAAATTGTAGTTGGTATTCTGTTCTCCAAGCCAGAGGCTTACGATGGCCTTCCCATTCGATGAAAACCTCTGTCTTCCGAGCGAAACTTTGAGCTTAGGAAGCTAGGAAAAAAGTTGCTTCGAAGCAAATCTGGTGAATAGGGTGGATGATCTATCAATTTGACCTCAATTCGTGAATTTTTGCCATGGCAAGCACTAAACTGTGAGACGGTCTGCTTTCAGCTCATTATCGTTTTTCCTCCTTCAAGATAGTCGATTAACAAATTCCATGATTCTCCCAAGAAACGCCACCACTTTTCCCGCTGACGAAACAATCTTCGCCTTTTTCGGAGGGGATTCACCACCCATCGCAGTTCACTGTTCGACGGTCGTTTAGCATAATTTGGTAAATTTTTCCGATGTTATCGGTAGTGACTGCAGCGTTTGGCCGAACTGTACTGGTATGACCATATTTAAATTCAGATGTCCAAAATTTCACAGTGGCAGATAATGATGCAAAACCCCGTAAACAACTCCATTTCAAATGCAAGAATTTAATAACGATTTCATTTTTTTTGCTATCTTCAAGATAGGCAGCTTATAGTCTCTTAGAACGGGTACAAATCAGTAATTGGAACTGCTCCATCCGGGATCCTCCAAGAATCAAATTTAGGACCTCTTTTATTCTTGGTTTTTATTAATGACCTAACAATCCCTTTGGTTACGATGTGAAACTCCGTGCCTCGATAATTAGTTCAGAGGACGCCATTAACCTGCAAATAACTTGCGTATACTCGAAGTAAAAGACGATTGCCGCCTAGAAAAGAAACTTTTGAAACGCCCATCCATAATTATTGATCTGGGTGTTGTCCTCGATTCAAAATTTTCCTTCACCAAACAGATTTCCGTGATTACTTCTAGAGCGAACAGAATGCTTGGTTTTGCAAACATCGAAACATCGTTTTATAACCACAATTTTCCCTCTTTAAAAGCCTTGTGAGACCAAGATTGGAGTATGATATTAGCATAAGACGCACCATATTTTGTATATAAACATCTTTTGGAAAATGTACAAAAAGATTCTTGAAGTATCTTCATTTTCGAACTAATAATGCTTATCCACAGCGTGATTATCCGCTAGAGCAACTTTTATTAATATTTGAAGTTCGCTCTTTCTATACTAAGCGTTTCATACACGGACTAAAATTTTTTTTTAACGCTGCCTAGAGACACTTTAGAGATTGTCCTTATTGATTCCAAGGCAATCTACTAACGTGTCAAGTTCCTGCGTACGTTCAATTATTATTATTACTATAGATCCCTTTCATTTCAAGTAATTGAATTATGTACAAAAAAAAAACAGTTGCCTACGCATTCTTTAAAATGAGTAAATAACAAAAACGCAGGCAATTGTCAATCGATTGGTACATTTCACACCTCCAGATCTACAAACCATCAAATCAAAATAGACTAGCTCCATTCGGTCTTCCCATCTGGTAAATATTTCCTGCTCGGCACTGTTCTTCTATATGACGTCGGTCGTTTGACTGTTGTCGGTTTTATGTTACTTTCGTACAACGCATTAGCAGTTCTGTGTTTTCTTTAAAACGGCCGTAAAGATTCGGTTCTCGACTTCACGATAAAATAAGTTAATTTGTCAACGCTACGTCGATTGCTATACGATCGGCCCACATATGTGCATGGATATGTGTGTGTTTCCGTGTTTCGGTATATGATGTTTATTCTATTGTGGATTCGGATTTTTGTTAAACTTCGTTAAAATATCGTATGGTCGATCCGATTTTGCCAGACATAGTGGCACCAACAGATCCATAGACGTAGATAGGATCTTTCAATTCAGAATAAATAAAATTCAAAATAACTTGCTCTCTTTGGCCTGATGGGATGAGAATTGGAAGAAACACATCAGAGCAAAGTCCAATAAAAGTAGGTATTTAATTGTGCCAAGAACAGTCGAGATGCTTATTTCTTTGGAAAGGAGATTCCAAAATACATATTTCGCTGCAATAGTAATAACAGTAAAAATAAGAACTAAGGATGGAATAAGACGCAGTTATAAATCGCAACCATAATTCAGGCTAAGGCGACATCATGAAAATTTTACCACTATTGCTAGGATAGTCCTTTTAGCTTTGCATCTAGCAACATAAAGAGCGTGGTAACGAGAGGACGTCCGTGAAAATTAACTCCAATACTTATTGAACTTAAGTCCAAAATTTCGCCAAGATACGGCAACTGATTTAGTTACAGCTAATTCTTGTAAGTCGCTTGAAAAATTGAATTAAACAGAGAAAATTTTCACGACATAGTTCTTTACAACTTTCCGAGAGGACTATCGTCTCATTGAGCTTGAGTTTTTTTGTTTTAGGTAATCAACAACATTCCCAGGAGAAGACCGCCAAAGGCAAAATCGCTCAAAAAAATATTGGAACTGATCAAGGAAGATCGACACGTGACATATCGCGACATTGAGGCATCTTTGGGCGTTTCAAAAAATTCTGCATGACGAATTGGTTTTGAGAAGGCTAGCTTCCCGTTGGATTCCACATCTTTTGACTGAAAAACAAAAGAGGAATCTTGTTAATTGGGCATCGAAAAATTTTGAGCTGATTTAACGATGGTGGGTGTTTTCAGATGAGGAAAAGGCAACAGAGAATATTCATTCCCGAAGCGTGTCAAAGGCAATAACTTTTGTTTCAATTTTGGGGTCATGTTGCTATAGTGCTGACCTAAGGCGTAAATTTTTTTTTGCGTTCCGTAAAATCAAGAATGGACTGCGCGATCAACGGTTTCAGTCATCAGAAGAAACAGTCCATACCTTTAAAATATCAATTTTGGATTTTCCAACTGATGATTGGCCTAACTGCTTTAACCGCCGGTTTGATAGAATGACAAAGTGTATTAATCTTTGTAGAGAATACTTGGAAAAACTACAAAACTAATGACAACCGACGTAGTTTATTTCTTGAATATACAGGCAAAAATACTGTTGACTGGATCTTTGTTTCATTTTCTACGCCACTGCTTTTAAAACCTTTCATAACTCACCAGAAAAGAATTTTTGGTGGACCACCGTGGTGCCCCATCCCCCGGAGACTTGACGAGGGCACGGCAATACCTACTACGTAGAAAGCATTGCCGGTCATCTGCGTCAAGTGTCCTTCAGTTCGGGAGATCTTTCAATATGCATTGATGAAAAATCCGAGTCTGCCAGACTGCCTGGCACCAGAAATGACAGGAAACGGGCTCTCCGACCCTCATATATCATCCGCCGGTAAAATACTACTAACGATTAACTATCAACTATACGTAGTTAGCAGGGATGAAATGCTTTTGCCGACAAGTTTCTCGGTTCAGAACGAATAGATTGCCAAAGAGAAACAAATACGACTATTGGTTCGATTTTTACAGTAGTTTAAGCGTTAACTAAAGTATACACATGTAGGCGGTATTTATTTTGTGTTTCTAGCGTTAGTTTTTGTGGATATTTTTAACCTAGTTTGGTGTGTAGTTTGACATGTTAAACCTTTAAGCTCATTTGATTTATCGAGAAATTTTATGGGTTTTATTTATATATGAGATTGAGTTTTTTAGGCTTGGATTCGGGATGACTTTTTTAGAGTTGATGGGAAATAAATGTCAATTAGTCTCAAACATGCAGTTGTTCTCGATTCTAGGTTGCAAAGCATCGCTACGAGAATAGGAAATTCAAAAAAATGATAGATTAATTGGACGTAATCGTTCATATTTCTCCTAAAACCGTTTATTTGGCAATATAACAGAACCAAGTAAAAATTAGGAAGTTCTAAGAAGTATTATTTACAATTTTTTTTATTGTTACAAATATAGAAAATGCATGTTGCATGCAATAATAGTAACATTCTGGCGCATTATTATTTATTATTCACTGATGAAAAATCACAAAAATAACAGTGTGGTACTGGAATGATGAAAGACAGCTGCGTTTAGGAACAAAACACAAAATTTTATAACATTTTTGGCAATGAACTGGTGGTACAGTGACGGAATCGTCCTTTGTTACCGTATATTGGCCATTGCCCGAATTGATCATATCAAACATCTAGCACTGGTTTAGGAATTTTGCTTTTTTGTTGGTGGGAACAATGTTCATAAACAATGGCCGACTTCCTTTTTTTATTTTGCGGTATAAGGGCTTCCTTTATAGCAGTGCGGAATACCTTCACAGGCGTTTCGCTTGTAGTATTTTCGTGTCGCTGTATCAAGCGTTAACAACTGATATGTCAATTACATACCCAAAAATTCTAAGATACCATCGACCATTCGAGATTTCAGATTTCAACCGTCAAATCAACACCGTCCGTATGTTGATTATAATACTGGATGATATCGAGACAATCGATCTGTACTTTACCTTTGTCGGTGGTATTCCTTTAGTTGACGAAGCCAAAAGGTTCAACACCAGTGAAAGTACATGCTAGCGTGACTACCTTGTTATCTGCTCATTTCACTACTTAGCTTGTGGATGTTATTAAAACAAAAATCATCAACTTCCTCTACCTTTCCTTTTAAAAATTATGATCATTGTTCAAAGGGGAATTTCTCCGTCTATTTTTACTTATAAAGTACCCATTTGTTCGTTCAAACAGTTCAAATGTGGAAAAAGGGTTATCAAAAAACACTATTGCTTGCAATGTTGGAGACATGGTTTTGCGTAATAAAGTTACTACTTTTCCTACGTAGGAAACAGAATTGTGTATAGAAATGACCAAGGCAGATGAAATTATTACTTTTTTGCAGCGACTAGACAGACTCGTGTCTTTTCGTCTCGTAAGAAAGGGTTCGTGTTGCCTACTGGTTTCCCCGAGAGTCGACAAAACACGAGTCTGTCTAGTCGCTGCAAAAAAGTAATAATTTCACCTGCCTTGGTCATCTCTAATATTATACCAGAGACAACACAACGTACATTCCCAGTTATGAGGTTTATTTTGTATGTATTGTCTGAAGTTCCTCTGGTCTCTTTATATTGGATCATCATTTTCTGAATTGTTCACGGATAGAATTTAGTAATGGCTGAATTTTTCAAAATCGGTCAGCAAAGCCTCTATTTATCGCGATTATAAATACGGCCAATGTTTTGAGCTCATCATGCTCAATGTTTCGTCTCTGTCTTCAAGAAAATCCAGTACTGAGTCAAATTGATAGAAAAAACGATTCAGACATCTGAAATTGCCTCGGACGAATGATGAAGACAATTGCTCCATCACAGTGGACAAAGCTCATATTTTTTCTTCTTCTCAAACATGAACAAGAACAAAAAGACAACATTTGAAACGCACACGCTCGTGTGTACATAAATTAATATCTCCGAATCCTGCCTGTCATCGTCAACTAAACTAAGCTAAAAGCGCCGCTCCTCTTGACACCCCCCTATTTGCTCCTGGATCAGCTACTGCCCTATTAAAGGCTCCAGCCCCCGCTGAGAATCTATGGTATACATCCACGGTTGATATTCTTTTGCCAATCAAAATTTAGTGGAAAATCTAAAGCACGAATAGGCGTTGCCATTTATCTCCGTGATTGTCCATGAGGAATTTCGTCTTCTTCCTCCCAACTCTCACCACAACGATCACCAATGTATTCGTTGACAAATGCGGGAATGTCATTGGTTTTTGCCTACGCAAAATTCCTATTCTGGAAAAATTATTTCACTTGCATCGCCGATATTTATATGTTCGTCTTGGTCTAACAAGTCTGTAAGTCCGATTCATCTACGTCCAATAAATTAGTATCTTCAGGAGGTAGTAAAATTACTTGCCTTTTGGGCTTGTTGTTATGCACTCATTTCACAGCGCTTTATATCTGAACATAAGTATAATGTTGCTTATAGGTAATATTGCTCGTACAAAGCAGTTGTTTGAGAAAAGAGCTTATAAGGTATATGTAAAGTCCATGTTGCTAGCAGGCAACTTCATCAAATAAAAGGCTAATAGCATGTTAACTTTAAAAACTAAAAATGTTATTACAAATTTCCAAAATTGTGCTTTATTTTATAACAATAGGTCTAAATATACTTTCTTCATAGTGGCCCAGTAAAAAGCATTCAATCCTATTGCCGGACCCTGTATATTCAATACTACATAAAGCCCTAAACTTACGCACGTGTTCATAATCCTAACCTAAACCTATAACAATTAAGCATTTGTTTTGATTAAGTTCTAGAAAGCTGCTCGATTAATAGGAGAAGACCAAGGAAACAAACGGGCACAGACGAAGTCGTAAACAAGTTTCAAACTTGCAAGACGGGCAAGACTTCATATGCGCAGCTTACTTGCCCGTCTACTTGACTGTGCGATGCGGAGTTACTCGAAAGTTTTAGGCCGCGGTATGTTATTGTTTATCCAAGAACAACAGTACCGTCGGTGTACCTTGCTCACGAGCTACTTCAAAGAAAACAAAGTTGAAATTCGAGGCAAGTGTACGTGTGGCTGCACTGCAGACGCGCTGGAAGATTTTAAATGCGGCAAATACTGTTGATTGATGATTAAGGGTACATTTGTAAATGGGATAATTGACGTAAAATTTATTGATGTATTGATGGAGTTTGTAATTTTCTAATAAATTTTGCAATAACCTTTTACGCATATTATTTGAACTTTCCCGTTTTAATGCGTCATTTATTTTCTTAGTTACGCACTTCCTAGAAAACGTTACACACGAAAAACTTAAGGCAAGCATTATTTTAGAACTCGAGCAAACGAGATCCGCAGTTTCAATTCATTATAAATCGGCTTAACGCATTTTCAGTTCTTTTTATTTCAGTGTTATAAAATGCAACAAAAGTCCTTCAAACCGTGAAGAGTTCAAGAGTTCCTCTTTTGGTTGTTCCATCAGCTTCAAAACCTAAAATCTAAACAAGTAAACGATAATCATAATCTTTATTCGGCTCTAGTTCCGAATACAGCCCGCCGAATTTCTAATTTTTATGCACCTGAACCGAAAACCCGTGTTGAATCCAAAATGACCATTCTTTTTCTTTTAGGACCTGAAAGGAAAGTAATTAAAAATCAGTTTAAAAAGTGCTATTTCTAGGTTGTGCTCATATGTTTTTAGACGTTGCTGAATAAAATAAAATTTCGGTTGGTAGTACGTATGCAGACTAAAAGTGAAAAATTTGTGCTAAATTAGCGTAAGAATTAAGATGTACCGCGAAAATGTGCGCAATGCAAATTAATACTTGCATTTAGGGTGTAGTGCTAAATTAAAAATTAGTGTAGTGTAAAAATACGCACCTCACTTTGTCCGTACTTCGACTTTGCATTTCATTTCGTTTTTGATTTTATATGTCATAATTACTGCGATAAGTGCTAATAAGCATACTTTTTAACGTCTGCGTATAATTCCGAGCATTACAATAAAAATTATTAATACAACCTAACGAAGCAAATCATTGATGTCAGTTGCCAAATTAATAAGAAATATTGCACTAATTTCGCACTACCATATGTAAATGAATATTTTTTTAAATTAGATTGCGCATTAAATGAATGTAGAAAGGGCTCTGATCCTGAGCGCCTTTAAAATAAAAAAAAATTAATATATAGAACTTGTCACCTTTTGATTATATTATATTTTATACGCATAAATCAAGTAAAGAAGTTACCAACGCAAAGAAGATATGACGAAATTTTGTGGTCTGTATTATCTAAATAGGCCTAGGTACCTATAAAAAAATACTCAATCTCTAGATAATACAAAACAAGCTTAAAGCTCATAAGAGAGACGTAGATTCATTTGTTCCTCAAGATCTTTGTCGACGAATTTTGAATATTTTTGACGACGAACAAATTAATTTAGTTTTTTTTCTGATTTTCACGATGTATTTAAAGCTTTTATAAAAAATATATTCAACCATGCAGATATATCAAATAATTTGACGCAGGTGCTTTAAAAAAATTAAAAAATTCTTTATTATTAATTTTTTAATTTAATTAAGAAAAAATAAAAATTAAATATAATCTCGTTAGCCTGTAATGACATCTAATAGGTAATAGTTGTAATTCAAGATATAAGATGAGGTAATTCAGCTTTAAATAGGAGAAAACGCTTACGTACTGCACTGCTCTACTATATCTTGTACTCGGTACAGATATAGAGAAGCTATGGTGAAAGAGATGGCACCACTTACACATTTTACAATATTAGAAAGATTCTATTCTTTTTAAATTTAAATAATTACGTTTTATAATCTCGTCTTATTATTAACTTTTATTATCAACATTTATAACCAACCCAATTCGTTTAAACAAAATTTAAAAAATGACTGAATAGCCTTTTAGGAAGCATTTTCATTGATGTATGCTAAATATGGTTTACGTTAGGAACAGCTCATCGAGTCGAGAATCATTTCCTTATTTATTTACACAAGACGGATACCCAAAAGAGTACGGCGCAGTGCCATCCATAAAACGATCCGTAGGGATAGGAATGTAGCTGGCAAACCGCTTCTTGTTGGCTTTTGGTTTGCACATTAAAATTTAACATTTTTCCTCTTCGCAGACTCGACTTAAGGTTAATTTATTTGAACGGGACGAGGACAAATTGTCCAAGCGATATCAAATGCTTAGACATCGTTAGAGTAATTTTGAATGTTATTATTTTGGTTTCTATTTCATATCGATTCATTTTTGGAAAAGTGGAAATTTATGAAGGGCGGATTTCAATTACATTAATATAAGCGAAGAATAGGCTGTCAGCTTAGCAAACCACCAAAGACAATTCGTGGAAAAACCGAAATGACTAGAATCAAATTCCTTTGGTCCAATTATATACAGAGTGTTTTAGGATTTGAATTGCTTAAATTAATCTAGTGACCAGCTTAAATTGTTTATTTCGTTTTACTTTTACAAGTCGTTCCAAACGATTTATTAAATTAATTAAATAAATAGTAATAGAATATTTTAAATTTTGCGGACGATGTATAACTCACTGATTTCTTGGCGTACTACGTGCGAAGTTGATCTTTATTGCCGTAACTCCCAACTTAAATGGTCTGTGAGTTTCAAAAATGTTTGCTTGGGATGTGAAGGATACTTTTTAAGTTTTTAGAAAAAACATGAAACAAAAAGACATGTTTGATACAGATTTTTTTATTGCTTTTAAGAGCTTTCACATCAATTCTCGAAACAAATCTTCCACTCTGAAGGTGAACCAGCTTGTTGAAGCGATAAAAATCATTATTTGACATTCGGGCACGTTAGGCGATAAATAGAGGCAATGAGACATTGAATCGATGTTTTTCTCCTTGAAATAATCAATTGCTTCACGGGAGTGTCATGAGTCATGATGTAGAATGATGCGATGTAGTCGATTGTTTTTCCTGATTTCATCGATGACTTCTAGCAAACAGATGGTACAACTGTTATTCGATTCTCCAAAGCAATACTGACTGGGACATGCCTAATACGATGAAAGAAACAAGCAATAATCATTCCCTCAGAAGTGCTTCGTAAACGAACAACTTTTGTTGGATTCAGTTCATCTGGTAACACCTAAACTGTTGATTGTTGATTAGTTTCCGGTTCGTATGAATGTATCCAATATATCTAAGCTTCGTCACCTGTTATGATCAATTTCAGGATTTCTTAACAAATCCCTTGCATCATTCGACGCGAGTCTTTCTTTGTGTTTGGATCGATGGGAAACGAATCTTCTTCACCAAAATTGAATATACTGGAGTCCTCTGCAACATGAACAACAACCGATTTTGGTCTGCTTTCACGAAATTCATCACTGACGGAAGCAGAACCACGATGAAATTTCGCAAACCAAAGCGATTTTTGAAGTCTTAAGCTTAAGCTCTAACTTATAATGAATTATAGTCCGTCTAGAAAGTATCCGGAATTTATTATTTTTCTTAATTTTAATATATTTCTTTTTTGTTACATCCTAAGGCAAAAGTAACGCATCAAGTACGTTGTGCCGACTGTAGGCCATGGCAAAAATCATATAGCAACACCAGCTGTCAAATATTGTTGATTATCAACAGGCTTAATATTTGTGAAATAATGTCGCAAGTAGAAAGAAGAAAGTTGGTGGAATATTTGTATAGAAAAGGCGTTCAAAGCGTTAAAAAATTACTGCATTTGACTTTTGCAATTTGGAAATCAACGCCAATAAGAGTGTGTCCAGAAACTGTCCGCATTTCACTGAGAAGACAAGGTTACTTATCAAGGAAACCAAAAAAAAATCTCTGCAATGACACCTCTACAAAAGCAACGAAGAATAGATTCTTGCCAACGATTTCGAGACGATAATTTTAGTGATGTTTTTATATCTGACGAAACTTGTTTTCAGCTTGGTGCAAATCATTTAAAAACTCTATCAAGAGAAAATGTTACCGTTCAAATTTCCAAATTTCCCACAAAAATAATGGTTTGGGGAGCAATCTCTCAGCGTGGTGCTACACCTCTCTGTATAATTGATGGCACCGTTAATAGTGCAAAGTATTGTGAAATCCTTAATGGCTTTCTTCTTGAAACGGCTCGCGTTTTATATCCCGAAGGGTGGCGTTTTCAACAGGATAATGCAAGATGCCACACTTCTGTCAACACTAAAGCTTGGATGCTAGAACAAAACTTGGCAACAATTCCACGGCCAGCAGATTCCCCAGATCTTAGTCCCAGCGAAAACATATGGGGACTAATGAAAATTGAAGTAGAACGAGCAGCACCATGAAATAAAGAAGATTTGATGTACCATAGATTACCTCGTTAAAAAAAAATAAGGACAACCATTAAGTAACGATAAACAAATAAAATATTATGGCTATAGGAAAAGCGAAAAAAATGGAGAAACAAATGTGGAGGCTCCGATCAGAAATATTCTGAATCTGACAACGCTCCTTGCCTATTCTTTCTCCTGAATTTTCATTACGACCACACGCTAGCCGTAAAGAGAATCCTTCAATTTTTACACATAACTTTAACCATTTTTGTGTATCTCGTTAATCGTGAAAGGAAAAAAGCAATTACTTTTCATGCAAATCTTTTTGCGCCGATAGTACTGTACACTAATACCTATTAACGATGTATTTCAAACAAGCTAATCTCTTGATGTTAATTTCGTAAATAAATAATTTGGCAAATGTGGCAATACATTTTTATATTGTTTATATAATTGTTTCATACGGAAAAGAATTTCTAATATTTTACGATATAAATAATAAAATTCCAAATAAGACCTATCCTCTCAGGTCTGAAGTGGTAGCTAACACACGAAATAGCGAGTGCAATGCACTTCTTTGCACATTTACGCTTTAACATCCCGGAGGATATTACGAAACGGTTTTACGTTCTTCACTTATCGCATTTTACCACGCGTAAACTATAAAATACGAACCTATTCGAAATTAGGCGGAATATAAGCGTGTTAACTCCACAGATTCACTCTATTCTAAAAATAGGACGTGGATATTCAAATTCGTTACCCGAATAGAAATCTGCACACATACATACACACGTACACGTGTTTATGTTTAATAATCGATATTAACTTCGAAATAAATTCATTTATTGATTACATCTGGCTCTCTAAATGTATCCAAATGAACCGATACATAATAATCCGTGAAATTATATTAAAATTGTGTGTAACAGAGGACATTACTGGCCACCTTCGACGAAAATGAACTGTTATATTTGTTAGTTAGTTTATTAGTTAGCTAGATGGTCACGAAAATAGTTAGACAAATTCTTCAAAAACTACCGGCATACTGTTATAATACAGCGCGTTTTTATAGATGCCTCATAGGAAATAGCACGAATGCTCCCTCTCGTGTTAATGGTTTTTCCTCTCTTAAGTTTTTGTATGATTTTTTGGCAAACCTGTAGTTTACAGCATGTTCTGCAGGACTTAACAAGTTCTAAGACACTAGAATCCCAAATTTTTTTAATAAAAGGGATAAAAATAATTTTAGTTAATCTTTGTGTTTTTTTTTTTATTAGCAGACTGTCAATGAACACTACCAAAATAAAATTAATTGGGTTACGTGAATTTAACAGTAAAATAAAAATTATTTAACAGTGTGAAATGTTAGAAAAAATTACTTCTTCTACTGAACAAGCTCTACGTTTGAGAAGAAATGGAAGTAACAACAGAACGCTTTTTTCCTTTTTCAACAGAACACAAAAAAGCAATAAAACTAATAATTTACAATCTAGAAAAAAATCTAAAGAAAATGTGAAACTGTTTGCCGAAAACTGACAAACGATAACGTTGTAACTGTGCTTTTACATTTTGTAGCTGTCTGATATAAATTAGAAGCTTGAAGTCTCAATTAGAAAGCCACAGTAAAAAGCGTTAAAGGGAGTCAAATTTGGACTTCTGGCTGGCGCACACCGTCGTTCCATACATTAGGAAAATGTTCTCTTTTTAGGGCCATTGTGTACGTGTTTCTTGAAAGAAATAAGCATGTACTCTCGACCATATTCTAACGTACGCTTCCATTGAGTAAAAATGTTTTCTCATCAGAGAAAAGAACTAGATTTAGGGACATTTAAAATTTTATTGATTCAGCTTATCCAGTATTCGCAGAATTCCATTCGGGGAAAGTCATCTCTCGCTAGAAGTCGCTGAAAATTCTGCACGTGCATAGATTTGAAGTCGTTCTCCCTTCAAAGCTTCGAAACCTGGAGTTACTGCGATAAGCACACGTTTTCTTTGAGCACTTCAGTCACAACACGCTTTCTTCTTCTTACTAAACTTACGCAAACATCAGTCACAGAATTGTTGTAAGTTCTCAAATTAGCTTTTTAATCTACGATCGAACGATTTGGAAATTCCACAGCAGAAATCATTAATTTGGCCAAATAAACCTGAACAGCTGTCAGA
>LR736865.1:7766860-7814515 GCA_902654985.2 Oryctes borbonicus
TCACTGGGTACGTCACAAAGTGACTTTGAATATTAATCATACATTTTCCAAGCGTTCGCAAAACTCTATTAACAGTGGAATATTACTAGTTCTAATGGAGTTTGCGGCAATAAAAATTATCGCCGATAAAGTTAAACAATAAAACCACGTCGAAATCGAGATTTCAATCACGAAAGAAATTAAAAGCAGCAAACAATAGTTTGTATAAAATGCTCTTGCGGAACAAACAGTGTTAGCATACGTAGTTTAGTGCTAATCGCTTGTAGTTCACCTAATATTTAGTATTAACAAGATTTAGGAATTAACAGTTGATAAGCAATGTACTTCTATAAGATGTTCCTTCTGGTTGTCATAGTGCTTTGTGTATGCGAACAATTCCAAGTTGCAGCAAGTGTGTTCTCGACGTAAGATTATATATATTCGGGTTTTAAATTTCATGGTTTCAGATTGTTATCCTGGTGCAACCAAAAAGGTTCGATGCAACACATGCACATGCGTCCGCTTATTCAATAAACACGTATGGCGGTGCACGAGAAAGCAATGCACTCGTTAAGTGTTACGATGTTAATGTTGTATTATTTACTTTAATGTATAGTTTATAAATAAATTTCATACAAAATTACTTTTAACACAATTATTGCATCTTTCTTTGTAGGAAAAATTAAAACTATGTAATTAACTTGTGGTCCATATTGAGTTGAACGTTGTTAAACACACGCGGATGCCAAAACACACGGTAACTTCTCATATTATTTTCTACGTTTTGATTAATTTGGTAAGTATTTCTTATATCGATCGGTACAGTGGAAAGCAAATTAAAGACTATGAACGATATGGCAAAGTGGCAAGGACAACATTCTCGAATGAATACTGTAAATAATGATAGCAAGCACTGTGGCGTAGTTTGGTATAACCTCCGCACCACACAAGTTTTCGAAGGCACGAATGATCCACATTCTCAACCGGTGACCGAATGAGAATGTACACTGCCGTTCAGTGAAGTTCGGTCATACAATAAAAATCTATTATATCACACTGTATACAATTATTAATACATAAAATTAGAAAAATATTAAGCATACACTCTTTTCTAAGGGATTAAAGCCATAAATTATTATGTAAAGTGGAAATATTGCGACAACCACAATAAAGTCCCTTTTATTATCATTCCAAGGATATCTCGGAAGGACCGATCTTTTGAAACGGGTCGTTTGGGAATTATTAACGAACAATACATTTAGGAAATATACCGCAGGATCATTCTTGTTTATTTATCACAGGCGTAAAGATATAAATTTGCTTCATTTTACTGTTGAACGTATGTTGGTGTGCATCTGTCGTTTTTGCGGGAAAGTTTTAAGAAAATTTACTTCAAAATGGCACGTGGCAAGCCTACCAGTGTAGAAAAACGTTCGCGCATTGTTACGCTGTTCGAAGAAGGATATTCGGGACTGCAAATTGCTGAAAAAATAAATATGAGAAGTTCAACAGTAAATGACATCATAAAGCGATATCGGACAACTGGAACTATAGAAAATCGTGTTCGACTTCAACAAGCGGACCTTCATGGACGCATTGCCATTCGAAAACCCTTATTACGCCGGGGCAACAGAGCAAAACGGCTACAGTAGGCCCGTTCTCATCCAGATTGGTCGTTAGACGATTGGAAACACGTGCTTTGGAGTGACGAGTCAAAGTTTGAGGTTTTTGGGCAAAATCGACGAGTTTTTATCCGAAGATCTAAAACCGAAAAGTGATCCCGAACTGCATTGTGCCAACAGTGAAGCAAGGGCGTAGTTCTGTGTTAGTGTGGGGATGTTTCTCCTTTGCTGGGACGGGAGATTTATGCAGAGTGTAATGAGGAAGAAAAATTATTTTGCAATACTCCAGAATCATGCAGTGCCATCGGGATTGCGTATAATAGGCCGTAACTTTACATTCATGCATGACAACGACCCAAAACACACCGCGTTAGTGTGTAAGAACTATCTAAAGGAGCAAGAAGAACAGCACACCTTGAAAGTAATGACATGGCCCCCACAAAGCCCAGATTTGAACCCTATGAAGTTGTTGTGGGATGAACTGAACCGGAGGATCCGAAAAATATGCCCAACTTCACAAGAACATTTACGGAATATTCTGCAACATGAATGGATTAATATTCCACAATCCGTTTTAACAAAACTTATCGAAAGAATGCCTAGAATAGTTCGAGCGGTGATTAACAGCAAAGGAGTTTTTTTCGATGAAAAAAAAATATAATGTTCAGTACGTTATATTAGGCCAGAATAACTTTTTATTTATTTATTTTTGTATTTTTTACCTGTACATACAATAAAATTGCATTTTGTTTTTAGTTTCGTTTGTTTCTGTAACCTTTTCATGTTTTTTAATAACCGACCGAACTTCTCTGAACGGCAGTGTACATAGATCATGCGTATCCTCAAAACGGCCGTCCCGGATTAATTAATTAAACTTGTGTGGTGCAGAGGTTACCGATACTTTCTTTTAATACTGTAAGAATCTCCGGATGTCCGGCTGAAAGATGAAGTTACCGAAGATTCGTACAAACCAATTATTGTAAAATTTACAGTAAAAAATAAGGTTTATGGCGCAAAAAGGAAGCTCAACAGAGCAAAAATCATTACACGAGAGGACTTGACAGAAAGAAGATTCCCTTTAGTTAAGGAGTTAATTCCCAAAGTAGGGTTTTAGTAGTAATGGAAATATTTTTGTAATTAATTAAAATTGAACGATAGTAAAGTTATTCAAATTAAATATTTAAGCGAGTACAAGAAATTCTTTTAAGCTGTGACACCGCTACAATGCGGCTCTTTTATTGCGGATTAATGTTAAAAGACTGCTAACAACACAAAATATAAAATATTCATCGTTACAGATACAAAATTACATCATTTGCCACGTTAAAATCATTTTAACTTCTTAAGAATAAACTAAAATTAAAATTTTCATTTGCTAGTGCTACTTGCTAGTTAGTTACTTCATCATCACAACGGTGTTACTTTAACATTGAATAGGTGATGATTTAACTAAACTGCGGAGTATATTTACATCATTACGGAAAATTTTAACGCCACCCCCTTTTACTCCGAGAAATTTTTATCTGTGTAATATTGGTCCAAAATAAGGAAAAGAAGTACGGCAACGATGGAATAAAGAAGACATTTGATGGTGAGAATATAACAACCTCAATAAAAATTAACGGAATTAAGTGGCTGAGGAGTAGAACTTTGAACGTAATTTAAGATCAGTAACTGAATGGAGATCAAGTATCAAAGGGGAAAGAGATCGACCAAAATCACGATACGAACATTTGAGAAAGCTGGGAATAACATAGTGGAGAATAAAAGCGGAACGAAAAGAAGAGATGAGAAAATAGCACATGAAAAAAATCGAAGATAATGGGAAACAATCCACCTCAACAAATAGATTGTAAAGGCTTCCAAGAAGAAGCAGCGAAACTTAGGATGGAGTGTAGTGCCACTATATATAAAGCAGGATATAACGGAAGGCAGACAAATAGTTTATTTAGACAAAGGACAAAGAGGAAGTGTTTATCGAAGATTTTTTCAATCGACCTTAAAAATCCAACGTGCAAAGGAATCGGCTTCAATAAACGTTTCATCGAAGATCGATTGTTTGAGCGTAAGAAGAACCTCTGATGATAAGACCGCCTCAGTTAGTTTATTAATTCACTAGAATAACCTATAAATGATTACCTGTTCGTACGTTAAGCGTACGTCGCACGGATTCGGAAGCGAGAGAAAAAAAAAATGAATATCGAGATCTATGTATGTTGCGTTCCCGGTTCGTCCGATCTTACGAACCCGTTTCCTCCTCCGCCGGTGCCCCGCCGCCGTTCATAGACGTAAACAATGTCTTCACTAACCGACTTTTTGCTATCCTAAAATCCCCTTGATTTACGACATCCGGAGCGAGATTTGACTGGCGGCCGTTTCGTTGCTGGCTCGCTGCTGGTACTGCTGCCTCTGTATCTGCTCTTTTATATCCGTCATTTAACATCTCTTCATTGCATACAATAAAACGGATTATTTTCGGAAGAATCTTAGCTGTAGAGTTAGAGCCGTGGCTGCTTCGTTCGATTACGGCAAGGGAAGACGCGCTTGGAACGCTTAGTTGGTCATATTTCGCTGAGATGGCGCTAATAGTGCTGTTTTATTTGTACGAAGCTGAAAATTCACTGAAAGCGTTAGTTTTTCTTCATTAAAAAGTGGTAAATACGTTATTTAGATGATTGTGAGCTTTCATATTATAAATTAGTACTTTTCCTTTTTCGTTTGAATTTCCAAAAAGAATTTTATTGCATTTCGAGATGGAATCTTCACATTTTATCTTCTTCTGAAGATATGTAAAGACTTTATGGCGAATGTTAAGAAGCCAGCATGAATAGATGACCTAAGAGCTAGTAATACCAAATACTCCTGCAGAATACATTTTCGCTGTTCGTCCTGTTAGAAAGCAACAATAAAATTTAAATTTCAAAATAAATTTTCTTTATTTAGAATTGCTTAATTTGTTTATTATGATCCCAATCCTCTTCAATTTTAGGTGTCGACGTTACGAATTTCTTCCAATCCGATGTTTTTTTGCTATATCTGAGAATGAGTTCTAATATTTCACTTGATATTTTCATGTTCTCCCTGGACTTCGTCTTCTATTTTTTCCCGTTGCTCTTGCTCTCCATATACTTTTCACATGTCTTCTCTCTGGCATTTTTTTGTCTTTTATTTTCTAGTATTACAACACCTGGCTTCACTTTTAACCTCCCTCTCATTTCTACGTTCCTTTTCTTATCTATTCTTTTGATTTCTGCTATTTTTCTCAAGAATTTCAATTTCTCGTAGCCTTTGCTCTCGTCTTCATTTTAGTGTTCAATTTTCTCTACCATGTAATAATGTCGGCAAGTACACTACCTTATTTAGCCTTTTCTGAGACTTTCTTCTGCTTTAAGAACGTTCTCTGTAAAACGGACTATATTCTTCTATTTACTTCTTCCCTTATTATCGATTATGCTTTTCAAATATCGTTCCTGTTTTCAATATCTTCTTCCTTTATTTTGAGTTTAATTTCTCGATATTTATTGATGTCTTTATTGTTAACCAATTTCTTCTTTATTACTTGGTTTATGAGTAAGCCTGCAGAAACGAGTTGCGCGTCACGAAATTAGTAGAGACTAGACAGGATTGTGTTTATTCGTGTCATGAGAATGGGTTCGTGTTGCCTACTGGTTTGTCCGAGAGTCGACAAAACACGAGTCTGTCTAGTCTCTGTTAATTTCGTGAAGCGCCGAAAAGTGTACTCGTTTCTGCAGACTTATTTATGACCCTGTATGCCGCGCCCTGGACAGGAACCACTTGTGTCCCTTCTAATTATTTCTCTACACTGCCTCTTAATCTATTTTCCAGGATTCTTTCATATACCGTCAGTACAGTTCATAACAAAGTTATTTTTCTGTAGTTTTTTCCACATACGTGTGAGTTTCCTATTTCATTATTTAAAATTGTTATTTAATTCGTTTACTGAGATGAAGTATATTTCATACTTCTAAAGTAAATAATTTCTTTTATTATTTATATTATTTATTTATTTATATTATTTGTTCTTGTCCATAAAAAAATCCAAGATGGCGTCCCCAACGAACAGCTGGAACAGTACAAAGTATCAAACTTTCCCGATTTTGTTCCAAAAGTAATATTTTATTTTGCGAAGACAATCTCAGCTTTCGTATTTTAGTTTCCTTCCCGTGAAATTTTGTTATAAAACACCAGAAACAAAGGAATCCGTATTTTCGGTCTATTTTTAGGTTATGAAGGGAAAAGTCTTAGATACCAAAACTGATCTTCGTTTTGTAATATCGCGAGATGGATGTCTCGCTTTGCCACGGGAGGCTATCCATGACGCGTCTCCTCATTCCGAAATGCGTAAAACAAAACCAGGCGCGGCGGACTTCGACATCAATCAAACTTCGCTTGATAAAAGGATGAAGGAGAGATCGGGAGAGGTTTTTTTTTAGGTGTGTAGCGAACGTGTGTTCCACAACTCGTCACTGACACGTATCAGATGTTCGACGGAGCGACTCTAGAAAAATAAACAGCTAACTCATCATCATTAGCAGCAGGAGCAGCAACGCAGGAACGGCGCGGTACGGCGGTGAGTCTGATGGAGAGGTGTTTTTTTGAGAAATTATGTATGCTTTACATACGCCAGGCATAGCCGGTGAAACAGCCGAGGATAGGTAATTGATGGAATAAGACCGAAGCTCTGGCCACCACACCTGCGATGTATAACAAAGCTTTGGTTAAATATAGAAGACACCGTTTTTCGATGATTGAGTCACGGTTCCTTTTGGGATATCGCTTTGATACAGGAAGAAATAGAAATTAGCAAACTATAGCGCTGTAATTTTTATTAATAGATTGGTTTATACGCTGTGTCCAAAATTATCAGTTCACTGTTGCTCGCTTCGTTGTTATTTTGCAAAATCGAAAAATTGATACGGTTTTTGGGACGCGAATAGCCCTCACAAAATGTGACGGTAGCATGTGAGTTAGCTCCCACTTTTCAATTTTGTATATCTCGAGAACGGGATGAGAATAAATTTTTTTTCCGCGCACAAATCAGCACACAAAGTGGAAGTCTTTAAACTTAAAAAAATCGAATGTGCAAGGGGCAACCTTGGTAACTGGACGCTTTAGAACTTTTTTATTTCCACCGCACTGAAATATTTTCGGCTTTAAATGATTGGATGTCGCAGGAAACTCACATAGACGTAAAAGTCATTAAAGTAGTGAAGAAGTAGTGACAGAATTCGCATCGATTCATTTTTGTAACTTATCTATCGAGTCACTGCGATTTGTGACGCTTAGCCGCTATTAGTATCTTTCTTTATCGGCGCATTTTCCCCATCGAAGGAATGAACAATCTTATACGCTCGTTATAATTATTAAATGCTGTAAACAAATCAAAAAGCTAGACACCTATTTAATCGTTAAACGAGGTATGTGATGCAATAAAGAGCCGACCGTATAACGTAAACACGACCCGTCCTCCGTCCCTCTCACCAAGTTAAGTTTTCTTCTTCGTTCCCTCGCCTTCTCGATCCCAGTGTTCTTTTTTTCCCTTTCGTGGGACGCGACTGACGCGCTAATAGATGAAGATGATACATTAGATAGGCAGGGTAAGGGTAAAGATCGGTATGGCCGCCGCAATGGGGAACTCTAAAATAGGATTTTCTGCTCATAAATTCCTCTAGGTAATTGCTCTATCTGTCATAGAGCCGATCTGATTATTTTTATTCCGGATGATATGCTTCGAGGCACGCGCGTTATTTACGACCTCCCGGTTTGACGCATCTCTCGATTTTTATGGGCCGACGTTGGGAAATCGACCTCTACGAAGATGAATTAGGTGTTACGATAAAGGATGAAATTCCTTCTTTCGATCTTACACGTGAATAGTGGGAGAGGTAGGGGCAAGTGATTAATCTTTTCTCGAAACTTTTATACGAAGCAAGTCTCTCAGCCGGGTCCAAAATTATTTAATCTCAAGGTTTTGGAATGATTTATTTTACATTTTTTTTTTATTTTGTTCTTCTAAGTAATTCCATTTACATACGCACAGGGTAGTCGTATTAAATAAAGGGAATTAAAGTATTGGCAATGATCATTAAAATCGTGTATTTTAAAGATAATATGGAACTTAATGTCGAGGATGACGCTGTTTACGGGGGCTCTGCTTCATCATTTACCACGGCGAAATTTTAGACAGCCGAATTTAAACTTGGTTGAAGGGACGCCCAAAACTGCAAACCTACCGATAACATTGTAAATTTCACCGAATGGTGCTGAACGACCGACAAGTTACGGTTAGAGACTAGAAGCGGTGAGCATCTCAGTTGATAGAAGATTTGGGCAAGTGGCATCGTCTTGCTGAAGTTATATGTCGCCAAGAACCAGAGCATTCAATGCGGGTGAAAAATTTCACAATAACGACTAATATCGTCAGCAAAAAAAAAATAGGAAGGATGACTTCTTCAGCATGAAACGCGCAACAAACAGTCAATTTAAGAGAATGCAATGCTTTTTCATGCATTGCTTTTGTCTGATTTTCAAAGTTTTCACAAAACACGAAATACTCCATATACAAAAGCACGATTTTTTCATAAATCTAAGAACGTGTTTTTGACGTCCTAAATCGAACAATAAGTGAACAGCCTTCAAATTTTCATCTCCGCACGCGTCTCCGTAATAATTAAACCAAAGCGTTCTATCGTTAATTACGCAATCGGCGTCGCGAGGTGGCGTTCCGTTGCCGTAATTAAAAGCTAGGCGAAAAGAAAGGATATATGTATGTATCGTACGCGCGTCGGTTTTATTGGGAATTATCTACGCTATTATAGCGTAAACGATATTGTTGAACCGGCGTACTTTTGCAGTTCGTTTTTAGTGAAGCCATTTGCGCCCGCTCGTAAAACGAAACTTCAATACTGCGTGTTTAATTTATAATTTAACTGCTTCTAGTGATGCTATACACGAAAAAGGTCCCTCGTCCGTAAATTTCCTCGGCCATTGTTCAATCAGATTTTTCGGATTAAATTCGCAGTCACTTGAATATGATGCATTTGACTACAAAAAGATATGAAATATGCAACTCGCTGTATTAGTATCCATTAAGACGCCCACGCAACATACCGTAGAACGGGAATGTGTGGAATATGCCGGGTTATATAGAACAATGAGCTCATTTTTTAATTTTGCTCCCGTATCGAAATCCAGAGATTTTTTTGTTGTGTAAAAGCAAGCAATAAGCCCAGCACGGTTTGTTGTTTTCAACGGTAGCGAGAATAGGAAGGCTGTGACTATTTCGCTAAAAGTCTTCCCTCTTATTCAAAGACCGTTAGAGATAAAAAGTTCGTAGCCTCAACAATACGCTCACAAATTTTCTGTTTATAAGCTGTTGATTTTTTTTCATTGAATTCAATGAAAATATGCACTTTTTAGCCGCGTTAATTTAAACATGCGCCGGCCTTCAGACGAAATTATCTTGAATAACAAATAAAATCAGCTTTACAAGCAGTAATGGATGATAGGGAGCCATTTGGGCAAGCGGACAATTAATATGGAATCCCTAAAACCACCTCATGCGACAAATACAGGAGTAATCATTCGAATAGGCCACCAGTTTTAAGTAGTGCCGAAGAAAAATAATTACTCTTTCTTGACCAAAGCACAAAAGAATTCGCCCAGCTCCACCTTAACAGTAAAGGCTTCAACATTCGATTTTTTAAGGGCGATATGCCTGGCAAGGGTCGTGAAGAGAAATCCTGCATCTACAAGCAGAAATGTCGAAAATTTAAAACGACAACGCGCGGAAGTTGGTCCCGAATTTTTTGACAATCTGGAATAGACTCTTGTTGATGAGACAAATATAACGGATGATCCTGGACGGAAGAGGGTGGCAAACATGCCCGACGTATTTTGGATAGCTCCAAAAGTTCGACGTCCATTACGTTCGCAATAGCTGCTAATGGAGAATTGCTACCTTTGTATGTATTATAGAAGGCTAGAAATCTATGTCTTGGATAGATAGTAGGTGGCCCCACTGATACTCGCTATAACCGATCAAGAAATAATTGGATCCAAAGCGTTGTATCTTTACATTTTCTGTATTTCTGTGGCGTTTAACACGGAACTTGTTACAGATACGCTGTTCCTGCAAATTGTCCATTAAAAACTAGCAAGCACAAACATACAGAACAAGGAAGAAGTGTTCATGAACAAAAAATGTTTCAAATAAATGCAACTCGGCACATTGATTCGCAAACGCTGCACATAACTCAATTTAAAGGCATTTGACTGCAACTGCGTCCATTCAAATTTCCGGAACTTTTGGTTAATACCTCCTATAACGCGCCTAAACCTTTATATTTTATGGTTTAGATATTTTCTTTAACCTTTATTTAAAATTCAACATATTCTAGTATAATCGGTTTTTACCAATTCTTGTTTCCGTAACCATTTGAGAACCTTAAAACAGATTCTTTGAAATCCATATCATCTAAATATTACGCCATAATTTCATGTTACAAAGAGAAATAGAGGCAATATTTCTAATATTCTAAGCCATTCAGCCGTGATGTTAAACAATGAAAACTAACACTAAAAAATAGCAATAAACATTGAAGGTTGTGAGCATATGAAGAAGAATACAAGAAAACCGCTGTTATTTTCAACGTGTACGTCCTTCTAACTTTCATAGTCCTAATATGAGGCTTCGCTGGGCAATTACTCTTGCCCTATTGTTGCTTGTGGTACCTAGCAACCTTAAAAGAAGTAAGTAAAATTAATACGTTGGTTGTATAGAAATGAATGAGATATTATTGACTTGTAATTTCATCTTTTGGTTGCGTTTGAATATAATACAAGAAATGCTTGCCTGCCGAATATTGCAGGAAATTTATGATGTTTTAAGCTGTATAATCGGATTCACCTTGAAACTCTGTATGCGCTCTACCTATTTATGCTGTCTCCTTTGTAATTTGCCGTCGTGTAGTAACATAAGTTTTACTGCACTTGTCTGTAAATTATTTCTTTTGGTACATTATGGATGTAGATCAAAAGCAGGGAGTAGTAAAATTGAAAATTTCGTTAATACTATTTTTAAAAATATGCGTCGGACACTTTATACTTTAGAAAAAGTTCCATAAAAGGTCCCCGTTGCTAGAAATTATTTTGCAAAGTCAGAAATTCAGCAACAGCACTAGCTTTTCACGTACTTTCCTTCTAGATTTTTGGTGCAATCAAGTTCGGAACTACATCCGAATCTGTACTCGCGATTAAATTCGTTTAAATCGTCCAATACTTCAATAATTAACTTGTTCCGTATAACACGTACCAAAAATTGTAAACTAAAATAAATCCTCCTCGGTGAAGCTTGAGCATTAAATGCCAAAACAGATGTGAACGTTTTTGTTTTCACTTGACTTTGTCAGTTGGCTTTGTCAAATGGTATTGCCATACAGCGGCAACCCTAGCAGCACAAACGGTTGGCGCAACTTTGGCTACCGTTCACGGATCGCTTGGCTCTATGTTGGCAGCGATGTCGGCATTACGTGAAAGAGTGAACATTTTTACACTTTTGGCCGAGTATTAGCTCGCACACCGAGAAAAATGTTAATTCAACACAAAAAAATGTGTTACCGTTTTTATGTTGATTTAACTCAAAAAAAAAGCGTAGTTTGATTATCATTTCTCGATTGTCGACCGACACTTAACTGATTTTGCAGACCTAGAGCCAATCGATACGCAACGTTAGAGAAATTCCGTTGATTATGTACCGATTGTGGCTAACCGTTACGGATATTGCGCCGACCGTACGACATTGTATCAATCCGAAGACCAACCGTCAGCCAACCAACTGTGCTACTAGGAAGGTGTTGACGCGCCTGAATGAATTACTTTCTCTTTTTATTTATACTAAATATGTTAATTTTTAAATCTTTGGTAGCTTCTAACCACTCAGATTGTACACCAGGACAAAAGAAAATCGTCCATTGTAACACATGCGTTTGCATGCATATAGTGAAAAAAATGTGGAGATGGGGGTGTACCGGACAACCTTGTGTGAGTATAATTAAGGCATTATAGATGTTTACCTTTTGACACTCTTAGTCAGCGTTTATTTGAAATGATCTCTACACAATCTGCAGATATATAGAGATGACCATTAACTCATAAAATCCGTCTCACAAGAAAGGGTTCGTGTTGCCTACTAGTTTCCCCGATAGTCGACAAAACACGAGTCTGTTTAATCGTTGCAAAAAAGTAATAATTTTTGCAAAGTAAACCCTGAGACACTGTTCCATTTATCTTGCACACCGCATTCTCTTATTAAGTTCATTCCACAATACCTCCGATATCCTGCGGTGGTTTGTATTTATTCGCCCAACCGGTACCATCCAGTTACAGGACGTTATATTTGATGTACTATAAATTCAGCTATCAATTTAACTATTAACTAAAATGAAAAATAACAGGTACAGAAAGTTTCCCAAAAAGATAAATTTCTTCTAGAGAGATAGTAAAAATTCGCAATCAAGCCCATTGTGAAGAATGTTCAACAAAAATCTTGCGTTTTGATTATCACCTGAGATAAAGGTTCCATCCCACGTCGTCGTAGAAGATCATTCTGACAGACATCCTTCAGCAGTTTGGCATCTGCCAAGAGTGTTCCAAAAATTCAAATATATCAAATGCGGCTATAAATAGTAACTTAGCCAATGGAAGTAGGCTTCCAGGCTCAGAGCCAATAAAAACTAAACGTGTTCCGGGTTCGGATCTAGTTATTGTTAAACGAAAACTCGACGTTGCGCCCACAATCATATGAAGCTTCTTCGAGAAAAGGAAAGATTGTAGGCAACAATTAGGACGGTAACTCAGCATGTAAACCACGTCAGAGGCAAGCAGTTGATTTTCGCCTCTGGCATTTTTTCGTAGGCGAAGATATTTGAAATCAATAGGTCCATTGCTGTAACCATACATCAGTGAAACTTCTAGCTAACGAGTTTCATGAAATACTCATAAATCTCAAGACTGGTGGAAGAATATTCCAGATCAGAGACAGGCCAAGCAATTTCTGATTGGACACAGGCCTACATTTACAGCGGACCTACTAAGCAGAAACAAAAAGTCTGTTAGAACAATAGTGGGCCTGCTAACAGGACACTGTATGCTCAAGAAGCAAGATTCTGTCGGGCGGCCACTAGCAGTAGTACGGCTTTCAGAAATGGGCTCGGAATACCCAAAAGCCGAAACCTACGTAAAGAGATCACTCACAAAGCTGCTAAATCTAGCGAAGAAGCAAAGCTAATGTAATTGATTTAATGAGAGAGGCACCACAATAGATTTGAAAAGGTCGCACTGGGACACGTTAAAAACCACTTCGGGTAATAATCGGATCTGGTGAAATAGCCTCTACAGGAGGTGCTATATAAAATAAGCCGGTGTAGCCAGAAGCCTTAGATAAATGAAAATATTATCATTGACTTAATAAGATTCAATATTTTGAGCTGTTCATCCAAATTGGGCTGCAATGTTTTGCATGGATTACTATTACCAATGGATCCAGCAATTGCAAGGATTGCGAAATATCTGAAATTTTTTTTTCTCAAGTTAGAGAAACCTTTTGTAACTCGAACCTTCTGTTTCAATTAATTTAGGGTTATGTTATGCAGGATTTATATATTTAAACCTATTTACAGCAAGGTACAGTCTACACGACATCTGACAGATGGCCCGGTCAATAACCAACAAGGTAGGTTCCTGTAGTTGCATTGGCACCAAGTATGGAATATTGTAGCCACCATCTCTATCTTTCAATAAAATTATCCCAAAAACCCAAAAAATTAGTGTTTTCTTTTCTATAAACTTTTTGGGCACAATTATCACGTTTATATTAATTTGTAGATAAAGTAGTTTTGAAGAGAACCCAAGATGTATTTGTTATCTTGTTGAATTTTATAAATTCCTCATTTTGATTTGTAATAAGGGGCAATGCGACATTTCTTAAACGAATAAAGATGTTAAAATTCTGAATACCTTATTATAAATATACAGTAGGAGCATACATTTTCTTTTAATTACAAGTGTCGCCCCTGTATAAAACACCCTATATTTTATTCTATTTTTGGGATCTCCGACGCATTATTATAACCACCACCAACCTATCTTTTGCACTTTTCGGGAAATAATAATTTTTATTAAGTTAACACGAACTCTAGTAAGGCAAACGGTTGGCGCAACGTTGGCTCCCAATCACGGATCGCTTGGTTCGAGGTGGCAACGATGTCGGTATTACGTAAAAATGTAAACATTCTACACTTTTGGCCGAACATTGGCTCACAACGTTCTCGCATCTTTGCGCGAACTATCTACTTTTGTCGTACACCGGCCTTTAACCAACATTCTCTGAAAATTAGCGACGTTACATGTTTACAATACTTAGCAAGTGATCATTGACCGACGCTGCACCGACTCAATTTTTTTATGTCACTGTGTTTACTGCCAAGCGTAGCTTATCATTTCCCGATTATCGACCAACGCTTAGAGATGACTTAGAGCCAATCGATACCCAACCTTAGAAAAGTATTGTTGGTTTTGCCCAACACTTTACCGACCCTGGCTACCCATCACGGATTTTGCGCCGACCGTATTACGTTATACCGACCGAAAGCCAACCGTCAGCCAACCACGTGTGCTACTAGGGAATATTTAAGTGATTGTATTTTGTGGAGATAATATTTAATCAAAAATTTTAATAAAGCTCAAAAGATAATCGAGAACATACAACTCAAAGTCAAATTGAGCACGTTACCATTTAATGCAACAATCAACAAAAGCCAAATATGAAAACAAAATTCCTCAAAGTAAAACCGAAATTAAACCAAATTTAGTGCTCAAAAAATTCCTCCTACGTTTCGTAATGTTTCTGGCGTTAAGCAACCCTACAGTAAGCTCTTCTAATTCTTTGGCATTTCTGGAAGGTGTATCGCCTAACACAATAAAACGTGACTTCTCCGTGTTTTGTACTGTAAGATTTGCGTTACATTTTTTTTAATAAACAACTTACAAGTCAGGGAGGAGCCGCTGCTTCTGCACCAAAATTTTACTACCTTGGAATTCAATTTTGCTAGGCTTGAGAAGCTCCTCCATTTTCCTCACCGCGATAGCCGATTCTTCATTAATAGAAGAAATTCGAGAAAAATATTGTTATTTAAAATAGAAAAAAATATATATAAGTTGCATATTTCACTACATCTCCATGTACAATAGTGAACTAGAAAAAGATGAGAATCCCACAGCATTGCTGGTTGTCTGACCCTCACTTTTCCTTAAGGCGTAGGCCACTTCAAATACAAAGTATATATTTCAAAGCACACTTTTTAAATGTCCCCAAAGACAGTAATGTAAAGGACTTTAATCAGAAGAACGAGCTGGCCGCCTTAGGACGTCCATCGTCTCGAAAATTCCCTGTTCAGAGGGTTACTGCCGTGAGCAGGGTTCTTGTTGACTGCCGCAAATTAAAATTAACATTCTTCAGCCAAAGAGGTAGCTGATGTGTTAGAAAATCCAAATATTATGACCTACTAAGGTTCCGTTGAAGAATATAGACCAATCAATTGATCTCCCCAATATTCTACACTAGACTTTTATGCTGCACCTTCTTTGGAAATTAATTTATTTCATCCGCTGAAGTATTGCGTTGTTTCCCATCAAACCACAGAATATTTCCGTAATAAGATTAATTTAATCGCAATTGTAAACCAATGCACCGAATTAATTTTAAACGATCTGTATTTATTGTTTTATTATACTTGAACTAAACTAACTGTGGATGCTACAGACATGTAAAGATTGTAAGTAATTGTTGCTGTTCTTCTTCGATTTTTACATTTATCTCGCAGCGAGTCTGTCCGTTACGACAGAGAAAGCCAATTCGCAAGCTTTTTCGCAAGCTCCTTTTTTTATCCAGCTTACCTTATCATATTTCTACTATTACACATACCGTTTTTTTTTTTATTATTGTAAATTATCAATTTTCTCAATATTCCCCGTTGAGCCGCTACCATACCGTTCTCAGCTAATCCGAAACCCTATTGACAAAAAAGAATATCACACCACCACCGAACAATTAAAAATGATTACATATTTCAAAATGGAAGCCTAGCACATATTCATCAACTTTATGCTTCAATAAAGATGTGTTTTACAGTCATTTATAGCCACCAATACAATAACTATCCTAGAACAAAACCCTCGTCAACAACATTTGTATCTACGACTCTGTCGTATCTTTTTTGTTCTTCCTTATGCCTCATTTTTTTCTAATAGGATGCCTCGGTATGAAACAAAAATGTGTTTGAGGTAATAAAACTTTAAATACGAAAAAGGGTCACAGGACAATATCACTTATTCCCTTCAACTTATACGTTGGGTACGCTTATAAGCTGGGTGTTGTACACAGTATGTGTGTGTAGATTGCACACATTGTCTTTCTCGTCTAAAAGCAAAGGATATACACTGTAAATTGTAGGAATATGACCATTGAAGCCAAACACTTATTGTTTAATTGCATTGTTGTCGCGAAATAGGGCAACTTTCGGAGTTATTCTCTTCATTATCTCTTTGTCTAGTTTTACATATCATTGCAATAAAAACCAAATATCCAAAAATTAAGTTTTACTCAAATAAAAGTAACGAAATTGCCTGGCATGTGATTTCACCAATTTGCTGGGATAATTCGAAGTGTTGTGTTGAGCTTTTATATTAACCGCCACCACTTCTTCTTATGCTCAAAACTCTTTCATTTATATCGAATCGCTATTAGATTCTTGCAATACGCCTGGTATAAGAGGTTGAAAACTCTACAAAATGGTTATTTAAATCCACGCAAGTAACTTTAAATTTTGAATTGTTGCATGCATTTGAAAAAAAACTGAAAAGACAAATTCGATTGATGTCATAGATGTAGAAACCGAAGGGTCTATGCGGCTTATTCACCAGATTCTGTTTCCTAGGCTCAAACTTTTGAGATTTTTATCAAATGAGGAGGCCATCACATTTGTAAATTTCTATTTTGCAAAACAAGGTGCCAATTACTGTTTGGATGTGTTAAAGAAATGGGAGCGTCGTTGGGAAACGTATATAACCTTATGTTGAGAAATAAAATTTAATTTTTACAAAAGGGCAAACAAGTGCCCTACGTTAGGCTGCAAATTTTTCAGGCTAGTCTCGTATCTCCTTTTACAGCTAAATTCTTCAAGGGCAAAGTTTGCGTTTTCGACTCTAGCAAATATTCAATAACTAAGATCAAAAATTACTTGCATGAAACTTACCCAAAAAGAGGAAATAGATAAAAAGATTCCTTTTCTTGATATGTTAGTAATAGGGAATGGAAATAAATTGGAAATAGAAATTTACGTTTAAGTTCTATGAAGTATGACATAGTTAACCGTAGTTAACAAAGCGCTGAAGTTAAAGAATAGACAAGAAAACGAACCAAGAAAAGAAAGCAAAGCTTATGTTCAGTAATTAATCAGCTAGCATATTTTATTCTCAAATCGTTGTTCAGTGAGGAGAAGAGGTTTTTTTTTTTTTTTTTTTAAGACAGGAACATATGCGCACGCCTTTACATCATTAGATAGAAACCTACCAATACCAGGGGAATTTGGTTGGAACTAAGTTAAGCTTCTTTTAAAGAATTCAAGCGTATGTATTGGTGGCCTTAAATCGAATGTTGGTATTGTGCGCATCTGTTTTAAACATAATTTTGTTGTGAAAATACGGTGGTTGGTGAGTGGTTAATTCTATGGAAAAAAACAGTTGAATGCAAAAGCCATGTTCAACCACTCTAATGTGCGCCCACTGTACGCAATATGCAAGGAGAATCCACGAAGAAGTTGAATCGTCGTACACGTCAGCATCCATCGCCGCTGGTTTCTCCTCAATCCTTCCACAGTTTGACAAGTTATAAGGAAAATTAACTTAAACTAATGCCTCAGAGCCTCGATAACTCATGGAACCGCTTTCGAATCAATAAAAGTTATCTACCGGTTCAGAAATGATTTTTACAGTTTGTCTAATCTATAACGATATCTATGGTTCCAGAAATCGGGAGTAAGTCTTTCAATTTGTGAGAGGTACGATGTCTAAGTTTAATGCCAAAGCTTAGACGAAGTGTAAAATTTTTAACTTTTTTTTAATTTTAAAAGTATTAGTAGCAGAAATTGCAGATTTCACAAAAATTGAGATCGGATAAATCGGGGGCCTCACATAGCAGCACATTAAAAAATATTTTATTTCTATAAATAATTCGTTGCGAATTACATCAATCGTAGAAATACCCTTAAAGTTGACATCCTTCTATTGTGTACATTTCTCGATGAACGGTAGTGTATAAGCCAAGCTAATGCCCCATGTGTAAACCAACTCGGACATAAACACTAAGGTGTCGAATAACAAAGTTTACTGGCGCTTGTAAACCACCCATGAAGCGTATAATAGCACGAAGAAACGTAGCTAATGCGAGCCGTCAATTTTTAGGTAATGCACGACAACGTCTCGGCTTTTTGGCCAATATTGCGTTTGAGTTATTGCTGGCGCCGAGCAAACCTTTTGCTGTATAATGCACGTACTTACGCACAAGTGCCGTCATGGTATAGTAAATGTGGTTGTGGATCGTTTTGAAGAAGAACATGTACGCAACGACACCTTATCAGCGATGTTCTACAACAAGAAAACGCTTGTAAATATTTCAACAGATTTCTGCGATAACTTCGGATAAGGGGATTGGTTATTGATATCTTCCTAATTTATCGTAGACACTGGGGACAAATTAATTTGTTAGTTTTAGACAGTTCTATCTGAAGTTGTTTTCGTATAGCAAGCAAAAAAACGAAGTAAACTACTGCATTCTACATTCTTTTCAAAAATATTTGAAAAAAAAAAAACTTTAAATTTAAAAAAAATTTAAATATTTAGCACTGTTAAAGATTGCCAAAATGGTCCTTCAATCTTAATAATATTTCAGTTTATATTTACTTTGGGGAACTCTTACAACATATCTGTATCAAATTAATAATTTTAATTTATTATTTATTATTAATTATTTAATTAAATTAAATACACTCCCTCAGTTGTGGTAAACCCAGCTACTTACCGCTATAAAGTTCATTCTTATATAAAATGGTGAAAGATAATACGAAAGAATAAACAAATAAATAAAACTCTACGTTTGAAGATATTCTTTAATGAATCAATACAATTAAATTAATAACGGGTTGATCCACCCCTGGCTCGAATAGCAGCTTCTGTTCCACGCGGTAAAGGTTTCCGATGTGTTCTTGCTGTATGTTATGCTATTCTTCCACAAGAACTGTTTCGAATTGTTGGAGAAACATTCAAACGTCCTGACACACGCTGTTGGAGGACATCCGAGCTTCGAGCTAGCCCCTCCGTAACAAGTGCCTCAAACCTGCCATAAAGATAGCATCGAAACTCAACCAAACTGCACAATGGGAACAAAGTTACATTGAAGATATCGCTCCCCAGTGCTTCTGACCATCGACATTCGTCTGTCATTTAAATAAAGATAGAATCTTGACCCGTCAGAAAAGATAACATTCTCCAAATCTTCAATATCTCAATTACCATGTTCTGCAGCAAGCGCTAAACGAGCTACACGATGTTGTCTGGTGAATAGTGGCTCTCTTGCGGCGACGTGGGCGCAAACATTGTCTTCACGAAGGTGCTTTCTTATCGTTTGCAGCGAAATTTCCATATTTCTGGCAGTGAACATCTTTCTTTGTAGCAATGCGGTGCCTAGTACGGAGCGGTGTTAGGCGCAAAAAGCCATCATTTTGGACCGATGTCACCCTTTGACGGCCTTGTCCTGGATTTCCGTCAACACCCTCAATTTCTCGATGTTTTTGTCACAGCTTAACAATGGTAGAATGGGTAACACCAAGGACTCTCGCCACATAACGTTAGCTACGACCATCCTGAAGCAAATATGGTGCTCGGACAGCTTCTTCCATTTTGCAAAAACATCGATTTTTCGAGGTGATGCGATAATTTTTGTGGGGAGTGTAAAAATGAAAAGGTATATTTATTTTTAACTATTTTTTGCGTTGTCTTAAATCATTGCAAGATAAACACTTCAAATTACATTTGAAATATTTGGCAAGAATGATGCAAATAAGTTTCCATTTCAAAGCGTAAATGCCTGATGAGGTTGTCTAGGTCAATAGCAATAAGGCTAAGAGAATAAAATATTATTTCCTGACAGACGTAAAAGAGGAATTTATCAAAGAATTATAATAAATGGTTAAAGTTGTCTCCTTCGATTTCAATGCAAACCGCTCGTTGTTTCATATTGTTAGATGCGTTGACGAGGTATTGAGGCACCTCACAAACATTTTGAGTCGCTTCGGTAAGTCCTCACATTGTGTGTTGTGTATCTTTAAAAACTGTATTTTTTAGGTGTGGGAAAGAATTATCCAAAATAATTAGATCGGGAGTACGTGGAGGTAAGAGGTTCATTATGTGGCATTGTCTTGTTGGAAATGTCCATCCCTTCTTCGTCTTCGTGGAACTAGCTTAGAAAAGGTTGCGATAACTCTCTACGTTCACGTTTCATCTTCGTGAAGGTGCTATCCATGCACCATTCAGATTGCCATTAAATTAAATTAAAATAATAAAGCGCACAAAAGAAATTAAAGGAGCACGAATTATTAGCAACAAACGGTCAATTAATTGGAAAACCTATTTTTAAAATTAACATGTTTTATTTTTAATTTTAAAAATTAAAAATAAAATTAAATTAAATTAAAGAACTGAAAATTTATAACGATAAACATTATAAAATTTAAGCAATATGTCTTCTGGCAGCAGCTAAACGTGGTGCGTCGGTAACTAGTTGAATTTCTACTCTTGGATATTTTAACATTTGAAACGCTCAAAATTATTAATTGTTGGTGGTTCTTTGTGCTTTAAATAATAACCGAGCTCAAGTAGTGCGATTGTATTCGATGCAATTTTCTGGTCGTCGTTTGCCAAATGTTAATGGTTACCAACCAAATAAAATAAAATAGTCAGTGTGAGACACTGTTAGCCATTAATGGAAGACTAGCTTGTAATATTTTTGCAACTGTAGAACTGTATCGAAAAAAAAATTGTAAAAAAAATGGTAATCATTTCTCAAAGCAGACTCTTAAGATTCGCCCTATGTTACGATACATTCTTTTCAAGTAGTTCTTTTATCTTCCACGAAAAAAGTCAATTCCTATATTCGTCCTCCGATAAATTTCGCTATCTAAAGTAGGCCATCGAATAGAGGCAGGCGAGTTATTGAAGTAGAAATAAACCAGACTCGCCCAGGTTGTATTAGGTAAGTAGCGAAGGCCTCCGCACAATGCTCGCGTACATGCGAGCACCTACAGAACATACTTACGTCCTTTCCGAAAATGATGGGTTCCTGGCTTATTGGCAGACAAGTGAAGAGGTGACTACCATAAGACAACGACGTAAACAGAGATACCCCAAGTGGGTGACAGACATGGCCTAGAAGGATCCACTAGAATATCAACAGGCGCAGGGTAAAATTTGTAAACTGTTACAGACTTATTATAAACACGGTGGAAATATATATGAGGCTTGCTACTTGATCGCGCTAGGTATGTGCGTAACGAAGGTACGCAAGAACTGACATTACTCAACGTTTGAGTGGTTTTCCATTGACGTTTATGGTGCTCCGTTATGATACGCTTTGAAGGAGTAAATTGACAGTTATTGCTACGTAAGTTTCATAAACGTCACGGTTGTTCGATTAAATAATGTGGGATAATTCATTTTATGTGCAGTACCGCTCTACTTTCAGTTTACAACACCAAGAAAAATGGAATAAAAATTCTACAATCCACGACAGTGTCGAAAAAAAAACAAAAAAAAATATGTTAAATATTTCTTCAGGAATTGTTGGACTTTTATTTTTACTTTCAGGATTCAATAATTAATTTAATTAGTAGAAAGAAAAGGTAGGAATCAACTTGGTCTGGTTCTTCTTATATATCATTGGACCCCCTTCATGATCTAAATTGTTTTATGGATTTATTGGACCTTCAAAAAATGAATTCCAAGAAAAAATTCGTAATTAAATAATTGTCTTTTTTCTCCAATGTTTTACAAGGTTAATTGATAGAAAGGAAAGGTAGGAATCTTGTATCTTCTTAAGTTGTGTTGCCACTACTCTGAGTAACGTGGACAATTAGAATTATTTATGAAAATTATGCTATTTTGTTTTCTCGGCCCTTTCCTGAAAGCATCGTCCCTCTTGTACACCCGGAACGGAACGACTTCTTCAGCCTTCTTCATAGTTGTAAATGAAGCAATGTTAAACCTTATAAATGATCTCGTGAAAATCGTGGACGGTTTTTTCGAATTTACACGCGTACTTTGTCTTAAAGTACCAAGATTAATTAGCGTGTTTATCGCTTTCGCGCCCACAAAGATTAGCGCATGTGGAGAAACGCTCTGAAATAGGTTATTAAAATTTTTATATAAATTAATCGTTCCAAGCGGAATTTTTTTGTTATTTACTAAAGGAAAATTTGTCACGAAAATCCATTCTGCGGAAGCTCAATTTTTCTTTTTTTTTTTTAATTGCTTATAATCGAATAAAACAAGTCTCCCCTGTGATATTCAGCTTTATTTAATCCTAGGTTATAAATGTACGTACCTTCTCAATTATATGTAACCCGACGTTGTCTCTCGGCGAAGCTGCAATTAAATAAGTAGGATTAATATGAACCAATTTATAAAAGAACTAATTTACTTACGCAACCTTTGAACGTGCATCTCCAAGTTAAATGGCCAAATAAGGCAGTACAGACGCAGAAATTACATCTTATATACTTTTTATCTCCAAGCTTGCAATCTAAAAAGGATATATTGTACTGCTTTGTAGGTATATAGGATGAGTAAATTAAGAAGCTCTATTTACACAGGGTTAACTAATTTTCAGGAAATTTAAAAAATGCTAGAAATGGTTCTAATACCAATCAATAAAAACCAAAATTCACATTAAAATTAACTAAAAAAATATTTAATCGTATTGCCTTGTAATCCCCATACTGAGTACCATAATCTTCTGGGAATTGTAGAATTGCAGTATTTAGTTTCTTCTGGTGCTTTACAATTTTTACAAACGATAGTGCCGAGCATAAGATTCTCAAATGCGCCATATTTTTGCTAGAAAAACTTTACCACGTTACAGACTAGCTTTGCGTATTTTTTTAATTAACACCAATTTACGTATTTAAACACGGACTTACTACTAACGCGTGTACACTGCCATTCAGAGAAGTTCGGTCGGTTAGTAAAAAACACGAAAAGGTTACAGAAACAAACGAAACTAAAAACAAAATGGAATTTTATTGTATGTACAGGTAAAAAAGACAAAAATAAATAAATAAAAAGTTATTCTGGCCTAATATAACATACTGAACATTATATTCTTTTTTCATCGAAGAAACCTCCTTTGCTGTTAATCACCGCTCGAACTATTCTAGGCATTCTTTCGATAAGTTTTGTTAAAACGGATTGTGGAATATGAATCCATTCATGTTGCGGAATATTCCGTAAATGTTCTTGTGAAGTTGGGCATATTTTTCGGATCCTCCTGTCCAGTTCATCCCACAACAACTCTATAGGGTTCACATCTGGGCTTTGTGGGGGCCATGTCATTACCTTCAGGGTGTGCTGTTCTTCTTGCTCCTTTAGATAGTTCTTACACACTAACGCAGTGTGTTTTGGGTCGTTGTCACGCATGAATGTAAAGTTACGGCCTATTATACGCAATCCTGATGGCACTGCATGATTCTGGAGTATTGCAAAATAATTTTCCTTCCTCGTTACACCCTGCACTCTGCATAAATCTCCCGTCCCAGCAAAGGAGAAACATCCCCACACTAACACAGGACTACGCCCTTGTTTCACTGTTGGCACAATGCAGTCCGGGATCACTTTTCGGTTTTAGATCTTCGGACATAAACTCGTCGGTTTTGCCCAAAAACCTCAAACTTTGACTCGTCACTCCAAAGCACGTGTTTCCAATCATCTAACGAGCAATCTAGATGAGAACGGGTCCACTGTAGCCGTTTTGCTCTGTTGCCCCGACGTAATAAGGGTTTTCGAATGGCAAGGCGTCCATGAAGGCCAGCTTGTTGAAGTCGACGTTTTACCGTACTCGCCGAAACTTGTTGTTCACGGCCGCGATTGACTTCGGCTGCTATTTGTGGCGCTGTTAATTTTCTATTGCGTTTGCTTAATAATACAATTCTCAAATCTTCAGCTTTTGTTGTTTTCCTAGATGCCCCAGGACGAACACGATTTTCTAAAGTTCCAGTTGTCCGATATCGCTTTATGATGTCATTTACGGTTGAACGTCTCATATTTATTTTTTCTGCAATTTGTCGCCCCGAATATCCTTATTCAAACAGCGGAATAATGCGTGAACGTTTTTCTACACTGGTAGGCTTGCCACGTGCCATTTTGAAGTAAATTTTCTCAAAACTTTCGCGCAAAAACGACAAATGCACACCAACACACGTTTAACAGTAAAATGAAGCAAATTTATATCTTTACGCCTGTGATAAATAAACAAGAATGATACTGCGTTATATTTCCTAAATGTATTGTTCGTTAATAATACCCAAACGACCCGTTTCGAAAGATCGTCACTTCCGAGAAATTCTTGGAATGATAATAAAAGGGACTTTATTGTGGTTGTCGCAATATTTCTACTTTACATAATAATTTATGGCTTTAATCCCTTAGAAAAGAGTGTATGCTTAATATTTTTCTAATTTTATGTATTAATAATTGTATACAGTGTGATATAATAGATTTTTATTGTATGACCGAACTTCACTGAACGGCAGTGTATACTTAAGCTGTTGAAATTGCATTGTTTTCATTGATTTCAATTTATGCCCGCAAGCTTTGGCAAACATTCCTATACAACAAATAGCTCTCTCTTAAGCGCGCTGCTTTACAACGTTTATAGCGTTTCACAACAAGAAAATTCTATACAACGTAAATAGGCCAATCGGCTGATAAGGAAATAGGGTCGATCATGGGCGTTTTTATTTTTATTTAGTGATTGCGTCGAGAAATAAAGCAATCTCGAGCCAAATTTTTAGCGCCCGATTTTATAAAAAACATCTGACTTACCTCTCTTCCCTTCGACATGTTGAATGGTTGAAGATGTGAAAATAATTAAGGCAACTATCATAAATATTTTCGTGATTCTCATTATTATAATGCTTAAGTGTGAATACGTACAACACGGCTTACCACGCACGAAGTATTATTACCTGTAAAGATTACGAAACGTCGATACCCATTGTTCGAAGCATATTGCCTGTTATATATGCTCGTTATAGTTCGCAATTAATCGATATGCTTTTGGCGTGAGCATGTTCTATCTTGTTATTACCTAATTCGACTTCCCTCATCGTATTCAGCTTGTCACAAAGCGCGGTCACGCCGCCCCCACATGAACGTGTTAATTCGTTCGGGTTGGTTTTTCTATATTATTACACGTATAAAATAATTATACCATATGTTGCGAAACTAAAGATATTATTATTATCATAATTTTATAATTCACGCTGACAGATGCTTGCTTTGTTAAGTAAAAACATATATTTGTGTATAAGTGTGTGAGCCAAATAGATCTGGAAATGATAATAATTAATTACTTTTTGTGTTAAAACTTTTACGGGTGATTATGCAGACATAACAGTAAAATTTCTAATAAAATAACAAATCCGGTTTATAATTGGATATGCGGGGACCTTTTTCGATCGATATATTTAACTCGCGTCGAATAACAACGGTCTTGCTCACGTTCTAAAAGCGGTTATTAAAACCGATTAATTAGATCCTCATAAAACTTAAATCTGGTACGCATTTGTTGTTTGAAGTGACTTTTCTGTACGCGGAGTGTTTATATAAAGCTGCAGGGGATGCTATCCTTGCGTCGGAAGGTGTTGAAGCAATGCTCAACTGCCGTACACGAAGACAGAAACACAGCAGAGATCGTGATGTTGTGCGCGGTGCACCATACCTTGGCTAAACTACGTTTTCCTTCTATTTTACGCTTTTCTTCCTTTCTTTTTTTCTCGTTCGCTCCCTTCCCGGGATGTCCGTTTAGTGTATTTTCAGCGCGATACGAAATTTGGATCGTGGCAATCCTAATAATTTCGTTTGGTTATTACCTTCCGGATTTCGGCGTTTGTTTTTGTTTATCGGCTAATGGAGTGTTCATTTATGTAATCGGATGACGTTCAAGAATCGAAATAGCAAGAATTATAATCACTAATGTTTATTTTAATGTAAAGGGGCGAACGGATACGTCGTGAAAAGAACGGATCGCCTCGATTAAGAATAGTGAATGTTTTGGTGCATTCTTTTGGGTTGTATCATTGAAAACTAAGGTTCTTTTTGTGTAATGTGAATAGTATTTAATTTCTTTAAGGGATTATCAACCATTTCTTTCGGAAATCTTACCTTTTACAAAGCAATAGAAATGTTAAAATGAAGCATAAATATTAACATTGTGTTGTAAGGAAAGTACTTAAATAACTTCAATTTGCTGGATTTTTAGTCTTCTTCGAAGTAATAATTTGCAATTTGAGTAGCCCCAAAAATGCTGAGAAGGAATGTTTGCCGAAGCTTGCGGGAATAGATTGCAATCCATGAGAACAATGCAATTTCAACAGCTTAAGTATACACTGCCGTTCAGTGAAGTTCGGTCATACAATAAAAATCTATTATATCACACTGTATACAATTATTAATACATAAAATTAGAAAAATATCAAGCATACACTCTTTTCTAAGGGATTAAAGCCGTAAATGATTATGTAAAGTAGAAATATTGCGACAACCACAATAAAGTCCCTTTTATTATCATTCCAAGAATTTCTCGGAAATGCCGATCTTTTGAAACGGGTCGTTTGGGGATTATTAACGAACAATACATTTAGGAAATATACCGCAGTATCACTCTTGTTTATTTATCACGGGCGTAAAGATATAAATTTGCTTCGTTTTACTGTTAAACGTGTGTTGGTGTGCATCTGTCGTTTTTGCGCGAAAGTTTTAAGAAAATTTACTTCAAAATGGCACGTGGCAAGCCTACCAGTGTAGAAAAACGTTCGCACATTGTTACGCTGTTTGAAGAAGGATATTCGGGGCGACAAATTGCTGAAAAAAAATAAATATAAGAAGTTCAACAGTACATGACATCATAAAGCGATATCGGACAACTGGAACTATAGAAAATCGTGTTCGTCCTGGACCATCTAGGAAAACAACAAAAGATTTGAGAATTGTATTATTAAGCAAACGCAATAGAAAATTAACAGCGCCACAAATAGCAGCCGAAGTCAATCGCGGCCGTGAAGAACAAGTTTCGGCGAGTACGGTAAAACGTCGACTTCAACAAGCGGATCTTCATGGACGCATTGCCATTCGAAAACCCTTATTACGTCGGGGCAACAGAGCAAAACGGCTACAGTAGACCCGTTCTCATCTAGATTGGTCGTTAGATGATTGGAAACACGTGCTTTGGAGTGATAAATCAAAGTTTGAGGTTTTTGGGCAAAATCGAGGAGTTTATGTCCGAAGATCTAAAACCGAAAAGTGATCCCGAACTGCATTGTGCCTACAGTGAAGCAAGGGCGTAGTTCTGTGTTAGTGTGGGGATGTTTCTCCTTTGCTGGGACGGGAGATTTATGCAGAGTGCAGGGTGTAATGAGGAAGGAAAATTATTTTGAAATACTCCAGAATCACGCAGTGCCATCAGGATTGCGTATAATAGGCCGTAACTTTACATTCATGCATGACAACAACCCAAAACACACTGCGTTAGTGTGGATGAACTATCTAAAGGAGCAAGAAGAACAGCACACCCGGAAAGTAATGACATGGCCCACACAAAGCCCAGATTTGAACCCGATAGAGTTGTTGTGTCATGAACTGGACAGGAGAATCCGAAAAATATGCAAAACTTCACAAGAACATTTACGGAATATTCTGCAACATGAACGGATTAATATTCCACAATCCGTTTTAACAAAACTTATCGAAAGAATGCGTAGAATAGTTCGAGCGGTGATTAACAGCAAAGGAGGTTTTTTCGATGAAAAAAAAAATAATGTTCAGTATGTTATATTAGGCCAGAATAACTTTTTATTTATTTATTTTTGTCTTTTTTACCTGTACATACAATAAAATTGCATTTTTTATTTAGTTTCGTTTGTTTCTGTAACCTTTTCATGTTTTTTACCAACCGACCGAACTACTCTGAACGGCAGTGTACTTCTACTGACAAAATTCACAATTCAAAGTATAAATTCCAATCATTTCTTTGGTATCGCTCCGTATATTGACGTAGTAGAGTTGTGATTGGTTGCGTTTCCACAGCTGCTTACAGAGACTCTTCTGAAATTTAAAAAAGAACTTACAGAAATACTTGGCGGAAAGCGGTTCACATCAAATGAAGAGTTCATTGCCGAAACAAAGCCTTATTTTGCGCGTCTCGGCAAACCCTTTTACTTGTATAGCTTAAAATAGTTGGAACATCGTCGGACTAAGTACATAGAGCTATATTAAGAAATATTTATATTAAATGGAAAACAATTACGTCATCTTGCTTAACTTTACCGACTACGATTCTGCAGCTTTTGCCTATCGTCTCGTTGATACGCCAGAAACTGTCGCAAGTTTGAGTTGGTTCATCGCTGATTGTTTCTTATGACCTCGCCATCATATATCTTTATTTAGGGGGCTCGTATATCTTTATTTAGGGGGCTCGTATATCTTTATTTAGGGGGTTCGTATATCTTTATTTAGGGGGCTCATCTATCATTTCTTGTCTTTCCACCATGGTTATCAGAAATAGTTCAGTTTTATATTTTTTTAACTGATCAGATAACAATATCATTTTCACGTTACTAGTTGTTAGATTCGTCAATCATTTATTTAGGAAGCAAGTATTGTCGAAAAACTTGTTCCAGTCACTTATTCCTCAAGCTTAACATTGATGAGAGTCACTTATTCCTCAAGCTTAACACTGATGAGAGTCGCTTATTCCTCAAGCTTAACACTGATGAGTAAGTTGAAAATGTTTCAAATAAATACTATCAGTCATTAGTTTGATGGCTTATCGCTACCGAAAGCCAAGTAACGATAAGCCAGGAGATACAGTTACCTGTACTTACTTTAACTTTATCCTTCGTCATTAAATACTAATTGTCCCTCGTTACATGCACGTCTTTTGAGATTTGAAAAAAGAAACACCTTGTATATACTTATTTTTTTATTTCAGTATTTCGTTTACAAAAGGAAAGTAGTTGTAATTCTAAACCAATCGAAAGACAATAAAATCGGTTTACTACTTCGATCTAAATCGATTAACGAAACGATAGAGTATGTGTACGATATTGGTAAACTATCGTCCCTAATATTTACGGATTCTACCAATTCTATTACACTAACACTCGAATAGTTTATCATATACAACCCGTATACGATCGATTACATAATTGCATATAATTCGTTTTCACGATCCTTTCGCGCATCTCTCCGTCCCGGATCAAGTACAAGTGCACTTGAACTTTCGCCGGGTGGTTCTCGAAGATTACGTTACGTATACCAATAAGACCGTATATGTTTATCTACGTATGTGTATTATTAAAACATCAACGGGATCGCTAGTAAACGCGGCTCCTCGGCATATATATTATATGTTTATTTATTTCGTTTTTATAAATTATCAACCGCCGCCATATAAACTGTTAAATAATTTATTTTTGTTAAAATGCTGTTGAAGTAATTATTGCAACATGTGAAACTGCATTTCATGTTCCGATTATTTATGGAGTTTGTTTTTTCGGCTATCGAGAGCTCGCAGCGCCGATGAGGGAGGATGTGGCGAGATCGTAAATTTTCTAAATTATAGAAAATAAAATAGGCACCTAACGAGGCTACAATTAAAATCGGATTAAGTAAGACGATAATTTGGTTGTTTACTCGACGCTTGGAAGCTGTATCGGATAGTTAAACTTCCGCGTACAGACGCGTTAAAAGGTTTCCTCCTTTTTTTTTTCTTAATGAAAAGAAAGCTGTAAAAAGTAGATTTTATTAGGCATCTTTAAATACGGTTAATGATTCTAATTAGGAATTTCTTAAAGTTTTAAAAGAAGTTAAAGGAACCCCGTCTTCGTGGATGCATTACTAGATTAGTGATTTAGTGGAAGGAACGCAGTTAACGCTATACTTGATCAAGAGGAAGTGTCTACAAAAATCTTAAATCCCCCATTAAACCCCCCAAAAATTAATTTATATGTATAAGGTGGGCCAAAATCGATACTTTTAATAGGGAACTTATATCTCTAAAGGAATTAGACAAAAACTGACCTAAGCTTCTGTCTACATAGAATTTATTAAATTGAAATAAGGCGTATCAAAAGGAAATAAAAACTATTGTTAAATTGTTTCATATGGCGCATTACAAATAAATAAAAATTATTGTTAATTTGGCACAAAAAGCGTATATAAAATAAATAAAAAAAACTGTTAAATTGACACGTAAAGCATATTTAAAATAAAAATTAGATTTAAATAAATTTCGTTGTCCCATATTTAAATACAAAATATATTTATTTATATTTAAAATCATAAAAAAATTTTCTCATCGTAATGACATGAACGTTCAAAATAAAAATGTAGGCTTCCACGACCAGAGTCAGTTGATACTAAACGTGTTCCGGATTTGAACCGTGTCATGTCGTTGGTTAAAATAAAACTCATTTTAGTTTTTTTTTTAACCAACTACATGACACGGTTCAAACCCGGAACACATGAACGTTCAAGATTGCCGAAATAGGAACGAAATAATGGACACAAAAGATATGGGCGAAACGTCCAGATGTAATATTTAAAAAAGCTGCGAAGGGGATCTACCAAACTACCAACGATTTCAGAAGTTTGTATCTGAATGGGGATTTGAAAGAAGTGACAATACCCCAAACGAGTGGTAATACTGAGAAAAAGTGAATAAAATATTTTTAAATAATGAAATATTTTTTTCTAAAAGTTGTCTCTAAAAATTTGAGTCCGGAAAATGTGGCAATTCTTCCTCTGTTCAGAGCGCACATTTCTAAAATTAGTTTGCAAAGTAATTAAATTCTGTTAATTGAAGCGCAAAGTATCTAAAAGAGCGTTAAGTATATTTCACACCACATACACAGACACTTTTTATACAGTGCTGGCAATAAAACTAAGACCAACTCCCGAAAAATCTTTCGGATATTCAAGCCATGTAATGATAAACGTCTAAGTTCGCCAGACGGTCGCGCAGATGCGGTCGCCCTTTTGTTGCTGGTGTAAATCGTTCGGCGAGATGCAAACTCTTCGAGCGAACGCATACGCCACGCAAACGACCGCAGCTCCGTACACAAACACTCATCCCGTACGTATTAATGTTTATTATTTCAGTTCTAGGTCAGATAACAGAGGCGGCCGCGACATCTTGGGAGGTCCGGCCGCAGAATGAGACATTTTGTTTGGAGTTCGCCGGAGATTAAAGGAGAACGAAAGAGAGACCGCGGCTCTTTTTCGGCTCTTTCGCCGTTGCCTTACCGACAATTTCCTCTTCCATCTCCAACGTCTACTCCTCGCAATACACAAGCAGTGCAATTTCTAAAATGTTCTTTGGATAATTTAGTAATTCCCATGGCTATGTTTTTGGTATTATTTTCTTTGCGAGCTCGATATTTGAGGAATTCTGTGTGAATACCCGTATTATGAATTTTATAAAATACGGTAGCAACTTTGATAATGAGACTACGATGAATCACACCAAACGAAAGGATTGTTCTTTACGAAGATTTTTTTCAGGCTAATTAAAGTCCTGTATACACTACATCCAATAATAACAATTTTATTAATCTTTTATGAATATTTTATAAAATTTGTTACGCTTCTCACAACATACATCGACATTTCCATCTTGTTGGAAAACCAGTCAGATTACGCCGGTTTTGTTCCAGGTTTGAACCGTGTCATTCCATTAAATCTCAACGTTTCGCCCACAATCATACCGGGCTTCTTCAGGAGAAGAAAACTAGGTAGGCCGGCATAATTCACATTTCTTATGTTAAATTTGTTGGGCAAATAAGGTTTATTATCATTATTAAACGAGTATTTACTATGCTGTGAATGTAATAAACGTTGTTCATTGTTGTAATAAATTTTTTAGTTAATATAATTATTTTTTCTTGCTTGAGAAAATTAAATCAACGAACATGATTTATTGCATTAATTTTTTGAGTGTGGCACTCTCAATTTATATGATGGATCCTGCATATTTAGCGCCAATGGGAATTGGATTCATTGAACCGAAATTCCTAAAAACAAATGTAGAAAATTGGAAGTGGTAGTATTGTAAAAATCACCAATCAAGCCTTCCGTATGAACCAACGGTTTGGCCGCTGATGAAAACCAAATTATATTTACACCCGTACCTTGTAGAGAAACCGTTTTTTTTTTCTGCCATCCGTTTCGTGAATTCGCTGAAACTTAGAAAACGCCAAAGAAAAAACAAAAAACTGCGCCAGTCGATCTTATTTTTAAGCCATCGTCGTCAGTTTCTTAATCATCCGTTTAAATCTCGAACCGAATGTGTAATTTCGCGTCCATCATCACCGTACATTTTCCCGGTACACCAGCAGGCGCGCCACACGCGCCGTCGTTCCTTTCGAGCCGTCAAACGCCGATGACCCCTAACCGATTCCGAAAGAAGAGCACAGAAAGAAAAAAAAATCGGAGAAAAACACGAAACCGCGTGGAAAGCAAAATAAACGAACGAATTGGGTGAAACATTGAAAGGCGATGCCTGCTGTTGGCTGCGTTCAGATCTATTGCTTCTGCTTAAATAAAGTTAAAATTGAGTTTGGCTCCAGACACAAAGGAGTTGGTGATGGAAGGAAAATACGTTAGGAAAGATCGGTTTAAATAGTTAGGGACAGGAAAATGGAGAATAGTGAAAATATTTCGATTTTATTCTTTTTATGAATATAGCAGCGTAGATGATTAAATATTTTTTTTTATTTTTTATTCCTGTATACTACCTTAAATCATCCTCAATTTATGTTGCGATAATATAATTCCATGATTAATGACACAACTAACACCTTCAAATGATACATTAACCATTAACTTATTCTATTTATAAGAGAATTTTCAGAAAGAAATAAATTGATTATCGATCAAAAGTTAAAGTTGGAAGACATGCATTTCAATAAATTTAGTGCGAATTTATTCGACAATAAAATAGTTAATACAAGCGACAGAAAAAATTGTCATATACCAGAAAACATCACTTTATGTACACTACCCGACAAAAACATAGACGCGGTATCGTTTCTATTTACGAAACAAAGTTTATAGACGTTATATAAAATGTAAATGAGGGTTATTAGTACTTGTTGAGAAAACCGCCACTTTCGGCGAAACACAAAGAAGCGAGGTTGAGATTTGCTGAAGAACACGTATCCTGGAAGGAACAATGGGAAAAAGTTATATTTTCCGATGAGAAACGTTTTAATTTGGACGGACAGGATGGGTACTCGCATTATTATCATGATCTGAGAAAGGAACCAAAAGTGAAAATGACCAGACAATTAGGGGGTGGATCTGTGATGATATGGGTAGCGATTGGATTTCGCGATAAAAGTGAGATAGTGTTTTGCACAAATAAAATGACATCTGTGACGTACAAAGACTTATTGCGCGACAATCTTCTGCGTTTTGGAAACCAATGGGCCGGGCGCAATTTTGCTTTTCAGCAAGATAACGCGCCAATTCATAAAGCAAAAACCATTACTGAATGGTTTAAAGAGAAAAAGATTAAAACTTTACAGTGGCCGGCACGGTCACCGGACTTAAACATTATTGAAAACATGCGGGGTGAATTGGCACGTCGCGTTTATGGCGGAGGCCGTCAATATTTCACGGTACAGGAACTGAAAACTTCAATAGTGACTGAATGGCAGAATATCCCTCAAAATTATGTGTTAAATTTATATAAATCTATTAATAATAGACTATTGGAAGTGATGAAGAACAATGGAGGATCTACGCATTACTGATCACTCGTTTGTTGATTTTTGTTTTACATTTGCAACAGAGCGTCTAATTTTTTGTCGCAGAAATTGTTTAAACATTGGAGTAATAATTTATTATTTAGTTCATATATTATTGGAGGAGATATTTTTAAGTTTATTTTACTTTTATGAATAAAAACTTAATTAGTTATCTTGCTAGTTTCGCAAAGAAATGTTGTAACCCTTAAAACCCGTAAAACATCTTACCGCGTCTAAGTTTTTGTCGGGAAATGTATTTCTTCAGCAACGTAGGTTTAATAGAATAAGTCCAACAATTCAGAATGGTGATTTTCCTTCGTCTACCTTTCACTACGCATGCATGCATTTCTACCTTCGAATTTTAAATTATATCTCAATGAATTGAAAATTATAATCTTCAATTTCCTAGACCTCTTGTATAGCATATGTTTCTACATTCTAATTCAATCTTTCTAGCTTTGTACATTAATAAATATTTTATTACTTTAATTTTTCCAAGTAACAGTTAACAGAGGCGTTTACGAATGTGATGGCTTACTAATTCGATGAAAGTCTTTGTTCTCCGGGCGAAACTTTAAACCTAGGAAACAGGAAAAAATTGCTAGGGGCCAGATCTAGTGAATAGAGAGGGAGGAGGGAGGTTGTATTAATGCGAACCCCAATTCGTGAATTTTTAGCGTGGCGATCACGGAAATGTGAGGCGGTGGAACATAACTTTCTTGTTCTTTAAATTCATCCGTTTTCTCATAATTTCCGCCTTCACCTTGTCAAGCAAGGCCAATTCATTCTTCGTAGTCCACTGCCTCGGCTTCAGGAGTGTACTTATATCCAAATTTCATCTACGGTTTTTAATTGACGTCAAATCTAAGACTTATTTCTTTGTCTTTGGAAATCTTCATTCGAATATGGTTTTCGTCCTGAGTGAGCAAACGCGGCACCGAGCTGTTAACTTTTTCATGTCCAAATTTTCAATGAATATATGACAAACACGTTCTTTTGAGATGGAGGAGATTTTGAGACGAGATTTTTAAAAAGTATCTTTCAACACATGCGCTTATATTGCTACAATCAACAAGTAACGTTGAGGCCTGACTAACTTCTCAGAATGTCTTCGTACGCACTTCTTAAAGTTCCTTCAGAACTGAAACATTTACAACATTTCTATGGCACTTTTCTCACACATAATGCGCTTTAAAAAACTTAAATTACTTAACTTAAACTGCCGCGAACCCCAAAATAACAGTGGCGATATGCCACGCCAAGATGCCTAACAACAAAAATGGACCATACTGTATCTCTTATGAGCTAAACAGAAATAGCATCATCCGACGAATACTTCTATGAAGCTGGTTGTTCGTAGTAGTCCCTGATAATTACTGTCAGAATGCTTGACGTACTGTTGTACTGACAAGTGTTCTATTTAAAGGTGCGCCGATTCTAGATTTTTTCAAACTATCGCTTTCAATGTAAAGATGGTTGAAAATAAGTCCGAAAATGACAAAATGATCAAAACTGCCAAGATTCTCTGGTTTTAACAATTACTTTAACAACTAAATCGAATCAGAGTGGTAACACTCGGCGGTGAGGCAGTCAGCCGTGCTTTATAGCTGCAAGCCATATAATTTGTAGTTTTAAAATTAAACGCTACAATGTCCGAAGATCTGTGATGAAGATAAGTAGCGCGATTTTTTTAAGTTTTCATCTGTTCGTAGCAGCGAACACCTGCAAAATTAGAAATAAGCAGCAGAAACCGCAAACGTCCGAGTCGTACCCTTTGGATAATCGAAATTTTCTCGCCTTCGTCACCAATGTTAGAACCAAAAAAAGAGGAACGGGAGCTCGAATTTTACCTTACGTCGTGGTCACGTCGACTTTCGTACGAAAACCGCGCGACACGCACGTTCGTTACCTCGACGACGAAGGTAAGTTGTCGATTCTGAAGATTAAAAAAATTATTGCGGCCAACGACACCGAAGACGATCGAAGGTTGGCGCTCATACATGGTAATCGCCGTGGTAAACCTTTGAAAATTCTACTGCACACAATCCCTATCGTGTCGCGTACCAGAAAGCTGAAAAGTAATAAGTGCGATGTTTTCGTCATCAGTAGCAATCTGGTGAAGAGCAAACACGCGGTACATCTTTTAAAATCCGATAATAATGAATGTAACAGGAGTAGGACCTGCGCTCGACCCGTAGGAAGTAACGTTTGCTTCCATCCCATAGGCTCGATGCTGGTATGCGATGGGCATTTGCTGGGCGTTCGAATCGACGATACTGAATGCGTGTCGCAGTTCGGACAATATATTTTTGCCAATATACGCGAGCATGATCGGTGGATAGCCCAGAAAGCGGATGGGAGAAATTATTTCCACTACAATATTATTGGAGGGTCGCTAGATGTGCTGAGCGTGGCCACTGTAAGACTGGTAGCTTCCAGTGTAGTCTTATTCGTTATTGTCGTCATTTATTTATTTTCTACAACATAAGCTAAACTCAAAAAAAAAAAATGTATAAACTTAAATTGCGTCCATGATACTGACGCAGTATGTGTATGAGTTTATTTATTAAAGCAATTATTTAAACTTAAAACTTAATTGTTGCTGAAGCTAATAATTTTGCGCGAAACATTACTTACTACAAGACCTGGAACAACCCGCTCGAGTAGGTCTTACGGTTACACCTGCCTTGATCGGATATATTTGGAGCGGGAGAAAAAGTATTTCATTGCTCAACAGACGCCTTCACCAATTCCAACTCAGTGGAATAAAATTTTATTTAACGGACAAACTTTTACTGATATAGTGATTAGTAGATGTTTTAGTGGATTTATTATCACTAAGGAAAACTCAATCCAGTTGCCAGAAATGGAAGATCCGTGTACGCCTTAAGTGTCCATAAAGAAGAAGTGAGGAAAAATTTTACATAGAAAAACATTAAAAACCTTTTCGCAAGATTTTCTTATTCTATATATTTTTTATGAACAATGGTCCCATCTTTCTTGAGATCTTTCTTCCAGTTACCCGGATATCTCGGTGAAGCCGTTCGCCCCGTTCTTCACTGTAATCCCCTAAATTGGATGGAAATTTGTTAAAATGTACTTTAATATGCTCCCTAGTTTTTAAAACTTTTTCACATATTGTGGACCAGTTCCTGATAGTGATATGTCACCCTTGTGATTGCCTAAAATATTTTACATAACCGATACATAAACAAGCCAGGCTTCAGATTCGACTTGTGCAACTTTTGAATTTGTAGGCCGACCAAGATGCCTGCTTTCAATTTTTCCATGCTAAATGCTGGAAATGTTCGGCAAACATACGTACTTGAATGACCTGACTTATCCAAGGCCTTACACTGTTTTGTTACCTATTAATGCATCATTAAAATGATCTTTGCTTTTCCTACACTCACCTTGATATCTGTCAACAGGAAACAAAAACTTGTTGCTTTTATTGTTTAGAAAGAGGCACTTGACTAAAAAGAAAAACAAAAGAATGTTGTTTAAAAAGAATTTATAAAGTAAAGCCATCAACAATGTAACTTAAATCAAAAAAGACCAAAAAGTCATCTCTTTCGATTATTTTGAAAATTGGAGCCAATTTAACTAAAACAAAAATTTTATACTAAATCACAAGCAACAACTGCTCCCCAGTGTTATATTCGACGAGCTTGGCATTTTACGCCAGTATTGTATTTTAGCACTTATTACCAACTTATTTTGTAAAAATAGATAAAGTCTGATAGTGTAATACGATATTGTGCGTCATTCCGTAGTGTACACCTTCTTAGAACAGAGTGCATTGCATGATCTCTCACATTCTGCTATCTACTGTGCTGCAGAGTTAAAAATTTAAAACGGATAGATCATAAGATCGAGATGGCCATCAAACTCATAGGTTTCTTCCTATTCATGAGTTTATACTTTAGCAACAAGGATACAGCTATTTGGTGAAGGGCAAGAAAATATTAAATGTTTGAGAGTTTTTTGAGTTTGGTTCTTCATAAACTTTATCACAATTTTAGTCGGCAAAACTTGGTAGAAAAACTGGGAAGAAGGCGAAAACATTTCCATCAACCGGAAATGTTATGACAACGACTTTTGAGATTCGCAAGGCGTGATCTTAATTGATTATTTGGACAGTAGTTTGCTGATTTATTGGATCGATTCGACGCTGAATTAAACAGAAAAAAAACGCAACCTAGCGAAGAAAAAATTCACTACCATCATGCTAACGATATTCAATTATGATGGTGTCAATTGGTGACCCATCCATCATATTCCCCTGTGATTTGACGGAAAGCGGTTCACGTCAAATGAAGAGGTTATTGCCAAAACTGAGTCCCATTTTGACAAATTCTATTATTTGGATGGCTTTTGAAATTGGAACATCGCTGGACTAAGTGTATAGAGCTGCACAGAGATTATGTCGAAAAATAAGTTTACAAAACAATTGTATTGTCTTCTTCAACGTAGGCATTTGTCATACCATCCTCGTACATATACACTCCCCGACAAAAACTTAGACGCGGTAAGATGTTTTACGGGTTTTAAGGGTTACAAAATTTCTTTGCGAAACTAGCAAGATATCTAATTAAGTTTTTATTCGTAAAAGTCAAATAAACTTAAAAATATCTCCTCCAGTAATATATGAACTGAATAGTAAATTATTACTCCAATGTTTAAACAATTTCTGCGACAAAAATTTAGACGCTCTGTTGCAAATGTAAAACAAAAATCAACAAACGAGTGATCAGTAATGCGTAGATCCTCCATTGTTCTTAATCATTTCCAATAGTCTGTTATTAATAGATTTATATAAATTTAACGCATAATTTTGAGGGATATTCTGCCATTCAGTCACTATTGAAGTTTTCAGTTCCTGTACCGTGAAATATTGACGGCCTCCGCCATAAACGCGACGTGCCAATTCACCCCACCTATTTTCAATAATGTTTAAGTCTGGTGACCGTGTCGGCCACTGTAAAGTTTTAATCTTTTTCTCTTTAAACCATTCAGTAATGGTTTTTGCTTTATGAATTGGCGCGTTATCTTGCTGAAAAACAAAATTGCGCCTGGCCCATTGGTTTCCAAAACGTAGAAGATTGTCACGCAATAAGCCTTTATACGTCACAGATGTCATTTTGTTTGTGCAAAACACTATCCCACTTTTATCGCGAAATCCAATCGCTGCCCATATCATCACAGATCCACCCCCTAATTGTCTGGTCATTTTCACTTTTGGTTCCTTTCTCGGATCATGATAATAATGCGAGTACCCATCCGGTCCGTCCAAATTAAAACGTTTCTCATCGGAAAATATAACTTTTTCCCATTGTTTCTTCCAGGATACCTGTTCTTCAGCAAATCTCAACCTCGCTTCTTTGTGTTTCGCCGAAAGTGGTGGTTTTCTCAACATTTTCTTCCGTGATATTACCGGTGACGCCTTTAAAATCCTGTGAACATTACGCACGTGTGTTTGTACCCCCGCCTGTTGTGCAATAACTCTCGCCGACGCAGAAGAATTTGATGCACACCGCAGTATCATGCGTTTATCCCACTCACTTACAGCTTTCGGTCGCCGGTGGCCTTTTTTGGCTTGCCGTAATTTTCCGGATCTTTTAAGAAATTTCTAACGCAATGATCGCTTCTTCGTAACCGACGCGCAATTCCTTCTTACTAACACCATCCAGGTGCCAGGCTAGAACTTTACCCCTTTCTATCAAAGACAATTGCTTTTTCCTATCCATATTGCAAACACTTTATAGAATATAATTTCTCGTGGTGAAATGTGCACACTTTACCAGCACAACCGCTGCATATAAAGAGAAGTATCAAATTGAAACATTTTTGCTTATATTAATGTAATAAATGCACAGGGTCTAAATTTTTGTCGCATTTAAAATTCCTATTTTGATCTGGGAAAATCTCAATTACCGCTCATAAAGCAATAAATATCCAGAAATATCTATAAATGGACTATTTACATAACAAGTATTAATAACCCTCATTTACATTTTATGTAATGTCTATAAACTTTGTTTCGTAAATAGAAACGATACCCCGTCTATGTTTTTGTCGGGTAGTGTATATTGTCCAGAAATTGTATAAAGAACAATGGTCATCTTTTTTTTTGTTTAAAGTTCTTATTTTTTTACAAACAAGGAACAAAAAAAACTCATTTTAATTGTGAGATAAAATAATTTATAGTGGCATAGTGATACAATATAGTATTGGTGCTAAGCATCTTTGCACAATAATCTCTTAAGGTTATATTCTCTGTTTTTTTTTTTATCATAAATGTGGGATATAAGGATGACAGGGGCGCTTTGACGAGTTAATAAAAGTACCGATTTAATTTTTATTTACTTGAAATGCTAATGTTAGCTAGAATAAAGGAAATTCACAAACATTCGATCATGTATATATAAATAAAAAACATATTCATCACGTTTCAATTAAACCCTTTTTTTCCTTTACATTTTACTGCACCATTACGCAAATTCTCAAATTTACAAGTTCCAACTTCAACCAACCAATTTAAGCGACGGCAACTAGACAAAAAGTTTCTCCATCGCGCCGCTCATTGAGGAACGGGGATCATGATCTCTCGAACCGGCAGACGCCATGGATGTAGGCGGAGAGTTGAAGCCGATGGACGCGCTAGTGGGGGAAAAATGATGAGGGCTGCGAGCGGTGGGGATGCGAAGAACGTGATCGCTTCGGCGCTCAGGTGCTAAAAACACCTATGGCATCGCTGCCGTTCCCCCGAAACTCAGCCGGTACGCAGGTCGGACGACATCTTTCTATCTTTACCTTTTTTTTTAATGCGAGCCAGTCGAAGAGGTCGGATGGATTTGATAATGGCGTGTTCGCGTTGCGCCAAGATATGCTTTGTAACTAAGGAAAAGGCTGTTGGTATAGCTTCAATTTATCAAAATCTAATTGGAATTGTGTAGACACAATGTTTTAGAGAAGGTTTTGGTAAAAGGATGAGCTGCAATAATTGCCCAAGTGATTGAATTTAATAATTTAAAGCTGGGCTAGTAGACTCCATCCCAAAAATTTCCTTTAAATTTATATCTAATTTTTCTATTAACACTTATCCTTACTTTTGTCGCAAAACTAAATATCATGACGGCTAAACTTTTGGATTTCTTAGTTAACTCTCACAAGAAAGCCACCAAAAGCTAGAAACCAATATCACCGTTGGCAAGCTTTTTAGGTAAGTTTAACCAACTGCAAAAAAAGTCAAGCAGTTCAGACACCATAACAAGGAGTGTTTGGATTTACGCCAAAGGTTGCGAGCAACTTTGGAATTAACGATCTTTGATACAACCTTATCGTGGACAAAAAAAAAAGTTTTCAATTAAAAGATGTTTGGAGACTAATTTTGCACAAAATAAAATGATGCCCAAGCATACAGAGTGTTTTAAGTTTCCGCTATCAACCATACAAGTCTGACTTTTAAATGGTAACTTTCCTTTTTAATTTATTTCCCATCCTGCAATCGATCTCAGTTTTTTAGATAATTGGATATCTTTTTCCAGAGTCTGAAAAAGAAACTTTTCTAGTTTGTTTTTAATACTTCCTCATCGCCAAAGAGTGTCGTTCTTTAGTGAATCTATACAGATAAGTTTTTTTCTCAAAAACATGGCACTATAAAAACGGAATAGGACTAAGATAATTGCAATATAAAAATACAAATAAACGGACACAACATTGAACAAATCGACGATTTGTGTTTGTATTTAGGAATTATATATTATAAAGTCAAAGAACAGACAAAAAATAAAAATGAATGGAAGAATAGAAACCTCAAGCTTGCGTGTATGGATCCTCGAGGAAGAAGTTAATTAGTAGAAAAAAAATTTCCACACAGGCGAAGACTATAGCGTTTAATTCAATTTACAGCCCTGTTCTATGTTTTGGTTCAGAATATGGGTGTTAACGAAGAAATAAAGAACTACAGTCAAAGCAATACAAATGAAATATCTGAGAAGAGCTAAGAAAGTAAAGAGAAAAGATAAAATCAGAAACCAAAAGTTAAGAGATGACATAAGGCAATCTAGGAAGCAAAGCGGAGAAGAGGTAAGCAAAGAACTAAAAGAGTCACTATAAACAGCTGGAATTTTAGCTAAGGACTTTGTTGTGCAGCACTGGGCTCCGAATATTTTTTATTTGAAAAATTTTCTCAAAATTGCTCAGGGAAGGAATTACACTAACCGACAAAAACATAGACGCGGTATCGTTTCTATTTACGAAACAAAGTTTATAGACTTTATATAAAATGTAAATGAGGGTTATTAATACTTGTTATGTAAATAGTCCATTTATGGATATTTCTGGATATTTATTGCTTTATGAGGGGTAATTGAGATTTTCCCGGATCAAAATAGGAATTTTAAATGCGACAAAAATTTAGACCCTGCGCATTTATTACATTAATATAAGCAAAAATGTTTTAATTTAATACTTCTCTTTATATGCAGCGGCTGTGCTATTAAAGTGTACACATTTCATCACGAGAAATTATATTTTATAAAGTGTTTGCAATATGGGTAGAAAAAAGCAATTATCCTTGATAGAAAGGGTAAAGTTCTAGCCTGGCACCAGGATGGTGTTAGTAAGAAGGAAATTGCTCGTCGGTTACGAAGAAGCGACCATTCCGTTAGAATTTCCTAAAAGATCCGGAAAATTACGGCAAATCAAAAGGCCAGCGGAGACCGAAAGCTGTAAGTGAGCGGGATAAACGCATGATATTGCGGTGTGCATCCAATTCTTCTGCGTCGGCGAGAGTTATGCAGAACAGACGGGGGTACAAACGCACGTGCGTAATGTTCAAAGGATTTTAAAGGCGTCACCGGTAACGGAAGAAAATGTTGAGAAAACCGCCACTTTCGGCGAAACACAAAGAAGCGAGGTTGAGGTTTGCCGAAGAATATGTATCCTGGAAGAAACAATGGGAAAAAGTTATATTTTCCGATGAGAAACGTTTTAATTTGGACGGACCGGATGGGTACTCTCATTATTATCATGATCTGAGAAAGGAACCAAAAGTGGAAATGACCAGACAATTAGGGGGTGGATCTGTGATGATATGGGCAGCGATTGGATTCCGCGATAAAAGTGAGATAGTGTTTTGCACAAATAAAATGACATCTGTGACGTATAAAGACTTATTGCGTGACAATTTTCTACGTTTTGGAAACCAATGGGCCGGGCGCAATTTTGTTTTTCATCAAGATAACGCGCCAATTCATAAAGCAAAAACCATTACTGAATGGTTTAAAGAAAAAAAGATGAAAACTTTACAGTGGCCGGCACGGTCACCACACTTAAACATTATTGAAAACATGCGGGGTGAATTGGCACGTCGCGTTTATGGCGGAGGCCGTCAGTATTTCACGGTGCAGGAACTGAAAACTTCAATAGTGACTGAATGGCAGAATATCCCTCAAAATTATGCGTTAAATTTATATAAATCTATTAATAACAGACTATTGGAAGTGATTAAGAACAATGGAGGATCTACGCATTACTGATCACTCAGTTGTTGATTTTCGTTTTACATTTGCAACAGAGCGTCTAAATTTTTGTCGCAGAAATTGTTTAAACATTGGAGTAATAATTTATTATTTAGTTCATATATTACTGGAGGAGATATTTTTAAGTTTATTTTACTTTTACGAATAAAAACTTAATTAGATATGTTGCTAGTTTCGCAAAGAAATGTTGTAACCCTTAAAACCCGTAAAACATCTTACCGCGTCTAAGTTTTTGTCGGGGAGTGTATCTTCGATAATTCTTAATACGTTCTGTAGATGTGTCATCAATTGATTGACTTTGTATAATTGTAACATGTTAATCAGCGATTAACTTGGCGATTATTATTCTAAGCGAGATTAATCGTTTCAAAGTCGCTGGTAAGGAGATATAATCAAATCTGTCCGGGTTAATAAAAGAATCAATTACACCAAGACAACCCAACACGTACGATCTTGACAGATAAACCGCATTAAAATCAGAACATGAACTATTCAGAATAATTCTAGGTTTTTATATTAAATACATAGGAGATGCTTTCAGTTTTCTTATAAAAACCTTTAACCTTCCTCGAAGATTATTGAACGTATGTGATTTCATTCAGCGAACACCTAGGTTTGGTGTATTTACGTATTCACGGCAACTATTTTCCCAATTTACCGAAAAAAAAAATCCAAATCCCAATTCTTTCGAACCTTGAACGTACCAGACGATCTGTTTGTCAAACTACATGTATCCAAGTAGCGCGGTCAAATATAAATCAAGGAGAAGAAAAAAACCTTATACATATTCACCTCGTAAACAACCGAAAATAGCGGTTACTAGAAGCGCGGTCGCCTTTAGAAATGGAAATTTCGCATTTATAACCGGTTACTCATTGCACGTAGAACAACAAACAACCACGAAAATAGTTGTATTGAACGTGGAAACGTAGAACGTTTACGAGCGCGCGAGAAATATTCTAATAAATAATATATTATGTGCCTTTTCGAACGTGATTCAAGATATCTTCTAGTATCGTTGTACTATTGGGGGATTGTTAAACCATCTTTGTACGTGACCCATGTGTCATCATTGTGACGAAGGAAGGAGGGAAAATAGAAGAGAGATGGGAAAAGAGGATGGTAAAAGGAGAGAGGAGATAAGAGAGAAGAGAGAGAGGGTGGAGGGACGAGAAAGAGGGTAAAATTTTCCAGAAGAACTGCTCATTTGTGTTGGGAATCACCTCTAGTAACGACGGAATTGATCTCCTGTTGACAACTTCGTCTCTGAAATTAAAATGTAGGTTTGGACGGCACTGGAACCGTTAGCTCTAGTTTTATTACATAGAATGGTTTGAGTTAATATACTTTTGTTGCTTTAGAATCTGTTATATACCCTTCCAATTGGTTCAGGATCATCGATACCACCTATCAGATTAACGCCTATTAGAGATTCTTGTTTGTTCCAAATTAAACTTGGCAATTTTGACCAAAGTATTAATTTTAACCCCAACATCATAATCAGTCTTTAAAATTGATACATATGTAGCCACGTTTCCTTGGGAGACTTTCAAACTTGCTTACATTCGATCTAAGTAGGTTTTATATTTAGGAAACAGCGCATCTTGTTCAAAATGATTGTTGGTAAAATATGTTGCCTGATAAAAAAAAATGCGTTGGTTAAGCAAACCATTTTTTTAAGTATGGAAAAAGAAAAAAGTAACAGGGAGCCAAATTTGACGTACATGGCGGATGGGACAGCGATTCGTACCATAACTGCATATCTGAGGAGATAATCGACGAAAACTTTTTTTTTGCCTTTCGGCATTCCATTACTTTGGGTTCAAATTTTTACGGCTTGTCTAGATCTCGGCAAACGGACGAGCTACGAGGATAAGTTCAGGCTCGTTCGAAAGGTCTCGACGGGCGCTTTAAGGGAGGGAAATCTCAACTCCCTAGCTCTAACCGTTCGGACGCTACGGCGTCTCAAAGTTGAAAAATTAAAATTTCTTTTTTTCAAATTTGAAGCCCAAGAAACCCCCAAAAGGAAGAGCTAGAGGCTTCTACTTAATCGTAATCGCTCCGCCGGTCAATTCTCTATTGAACGCATGCCACCTTCGCATACCGCAGATGCATATCTGAGGAGATAATCAATAAAAACCGGAGCCATGTCGATTTTCCGTCCGTTTTCGACCGTCTTCGGCGAAGTTTCCGAAAACTGGGCAAACGCCCAAATCTCCTAAGCCGTTAGAGGTAGCGGACTGAAATTTTTTTTGCGAAACATATTCGGCCATAGGGCCATCGACTAGCGCCGTTAAATCGGCAATACTTCGAACTTTTTTTCTTTGCCTTTCGGCAATTCCATCACTTTTGGGTTCAAACTTTTACGGCTTGTCTAGATCTCGGCAATCGGACGAGCTACGAGGATAACTTCGGGCTCGTTTGAAAGGTCTCGACGGGCGCTTTACGGGAGGAAAATCTCAACTCCCTAGCTCTAACCGTTCGGACGCTATGGCGTCTCAAAGTTGAAAAATCAAAATTGCTTTTTTCAACTTTGAAGCCCGAAAAACCCACCAAAACGAAGAGCTAGAGGCTTCTGCTTAGTCGCAATCGATCTGCCGGTCAATTCTCTATCGAACGCATGCCAACTTCGTATACCGCAGATGCATATCTGAGGAGATAATCGACGAAAACCGGACCGATGTTGATTTTCCGTCCGTTTCTGACCGTCTTCGGTGAAGTTTCCGAAAACTTCAAACGCCCAAATCTCCTAAACCGTTAGAAGTAGCGGAACATATACATATATCCAGTACACAGAAAAAAAAAATGTTAGAATAACTCACAATTATAGCAAATCCTACAACAAACAGTTGTAGGTCGCTGACGTTTTGGCAATTTGTAGCAATTAGTGAAAGAATATTGTAGGAAACAAGAATAGCGCAAAACTTGCAGTGTACATATTTCTCAATAATGCCAATATAACGAATTTCAACAGTTACCGTATATAGTCCAAAGAACAAGTAAAGGAAATAACAATAATTATTCCATATTTTTGTATCTCTAACAGCTTTCGCCATTTGCATAGAAGAATTAACCGAGCATTACACTCCCACATTCGCAGACGTATGTGCTCGCCCAACTTATTTATAATTAAGCAAATTTCGAAAGGTAAAGTAAACTATAGAATACCTCACTCAGAGTTGCGAGCTCGGGGTTCGAAAACTTGAAGAAGTAAATATTACCACAACTGGCTTAAGCGATTTGAGTATACAAGCAGATTTTTTATTTGAAATGAATCAAGTTTTTCGTTGCGATATCTCTTGATTTGCGACCAACTAACTATGGGTCTAATCCTAAAGAAAAAAATATTTAATTCATACATTTATTGTTAGACAAGCTTTGATAATGACGTTGCCTGTACCTACTCAAGTTGTTTCTTCATTGTACTCATACCTATATCACTTTCACATATGTTTTTCGGTATAATATCAACCGGCCGAGAAATACTTGGATCTGCCGATCAAGCACTATTCAATATAAATCCGTACTACGTGTACAAGCGAGTCGTTTCATAATCTCCCGAACGTACACAGATATCCATAATACGAAAGTTAACTCCGTTTCAAGTATGGAACGTGTACAGCGCCAAATCCATATGGTATCCATCAGGATTTTACGATCGGATGAATATTTCTCTTCGAAATTGTAATGCGTGTCTCTCTATGTGTGTATGGTCCTTGTGTCCTCCGCTGTGTGTGTAGTATTTTACGTAAATACGTGCAAACGGTGGCCTGTTTAGTTTCGTGTTTATTTGAATAGTTTCGCTATACAGCATTGTTCCACATCTTTTCGACTCGGTCCTTCGTCTATGCCACATCTTTTCGGCCTCTTTGATTTATTGTTCTTGGAAATACTCCGGCGGATCGATTGTATTTGCGTACGTATGTATATGAATTTTTTGCATTCCAAAGCAGTTAAATGTCATACCGCACATCTTTGGCTTTTGCAATCTTTGTGGGCGAATCTAGAAGATCTTTGCATATAAATTCAGCTTTGTAAATTAACTCTTTTAGATAGTTTTAATCTAATAAATGTTTCGTGGTACTACGTAAACAGTAATTTCACAGTAATTTTGTCGTTGCTTGATATTAGTTTATTTTCAAAGCCTAGGCAGAGATCTAGTTGCTATTTCAGTAGAGTTTGAACTAGGTAACTGTCAAACTGTTCAAAATCAGCGGTGAAAATGTATGATAATAGTAATTAACAAAATAATAGGAAACAACGAGCTTGATCTTAAATTGACAGGGTGACAAGTAA
>LR736865.1:7823797-7882060 GCA_902654985.2 Oryctes borbonicus
GGCTACAACAAACTTGCTCTTTATCCATTATTTTCATTTTGGATAGCAAATATTGCGCAATGTACATCCTTAACTAAAAACACTCGATCAAGCATTCAAAACTTGGAACTGTCACAAAATCTTCAATTATAGCGCCAATAACTCTAATAATAACGAGACTTTAGGCACCAACGTTATTACAACATAATCTACATACATCTTCGCAATAAATGACTTTATGAAGTCCTTGAGCTTTAGCAGGTCAATAAAATGATTGATTAGCTCATGCCCGTTCAACACGCGATACATCGGAATTGTGTAGAGAGATACACGAATAACCGGCCACGTTATTATTTCGAAGTCGTAGAATTTTGTCGAATTTAAAATCGGAACGCGAAAAAGTTGGAATCCTCAAGGAAAATTAAATTTAGGTGTGGCACCTTTGAAACTGTACGTTTTGCGTATTTTCGCACGTTTCTGGAAGCGTTTGGAAGAGCCCATCATCGTGTTAGATATTTTTGGTTTCTATGTTATATATCTAAGTCTCGATTTGTTTGTGTGAGAAGCTATACGAGATCGTATATCCGTATTCAAGTGGAAGCCGAAACCGATATGTACAATATCGGCCATAAGTATCAACTGTGCACGTTAGACATGACCAGATGTGGCATTATTGACAAACGAGATTAGTACATTCAACGTAGTCTCAATGAATTTAGGAGATTGATTAAATAAATCGGACTGGCTGGAAAGAAATTGTATTCAAACTTCGTTAAAAAAAATTACTCTTGCAGATCTAGCGCAATTACAAACTTCGCCTTCGACTAGGTTTATAATATCTTCCCGCGGTCAGTACAAGAGTCCTTTCTTCACAGGTTTGAAATATACTCCTTGATTTTCTAGTTCAAATTTGCTTGAAGAATACGCCCCATAGCAAGGCTATAAAGTATTTCACATCAGTGACCATATTTTCCACAAAAAGCAGCAACGTTTAAATTAATTCTCTTCCTGTTGAAGAATCTGTTTAGATGAAATTGTTTTTTTTTCCGCTGAACCTAATCAAGTAATACACACCTTATTAAGAAAATACATTTATTTTCAATTTTTTAAAGTATCCTCCTCCACAATCAATCCATTTGCATTTTCAACCGCTTCTTTGTGCTACAATGAGAACAAGTGTCATTGTTCGACCGATTGCCTCATATCTCTTTGGCCCTCAAGTCGGATAATGTTCTCTCTTCTAAGACGGAAATTCGATCTGGTGTCCTTCAAGGTACTCTTGTTGGCCCAGAGCTGTTTTTAGTATATATCCATAACGTATCCCGACCTCCTGATATACAGCTAGATATCTTTGCCGATGATACGGCGATAAACACCGCCTTCAAAAATTAAGATTTTATGATAAGGTGACATCAAGCAGCTTTGGAATTAGTGGTTGACTAAGCAAAGGGATGGTACCTAAAGACAAATGAAGCCAAGTGCGTCCCATAACCAGGATACGAACCCTATCGTCTGATTTCATCTTTATTTATGGAGAACGGCTTATCTGGTGTGCTTCGCTAAAATACCTCGGGATGGTACTCACTGGGAGAAACCACATTCAAGATATCCTCGACCTTGTAGCGAGAAAGCCCTTCATACTCCTATTGTCGGCGAAAAGTCCTTTGAACTATTTAACAACGCCCTCTGTTTACAAAGTAAATCTTCGACCTACTGTGCATTATCTTGGTTCACCACAAGCAACAGCCACATGAAGAGGAAATGTGTAGATCTATTGATTTGTACGGAACGTCCAATTCCAACAAAACTTCAATGTAAAGTCAATGTCTGATTCAATTCACCGGGAAGCTAATTAAAGAGCCAGCATTTCCGACAATCCCCTTGCTTGCCAAAATCGTTGATCAAGGCCCGATCCCCGAAAAGCAGGGTCACCCGTATAGCTTAATCATGTTCCTTTCAAGTGAGTCCTTAACCCGCCCTATAGTTTGTTCAATGTTTACTTTACAACCAGTCCTTATTGGATACCGCCATAACGCATCCACAATGACAAAGGAGTAGATACAAACGATTTTACAGGCCTCGACCAAACTCGGGACGGAGAAATTGGATCCGAAGGATGATTCTGCTTTACGATGGAGCCAATTACATAAGGTATCTTTCGCAGAAAATCGCCAGTCAGTAATGTGTTAAGCGAGATCACATTAAACTGGATCCAATTATCAAATAAATTTAAAAATTTTGCTATCGTTTGTCATATAAAAGATCTTAACAATCCTTCGTGCTTCGCATAATTCCTAATCATAAATTGTAATTTTTTTCAAATATAATGCCAGCTATAATATCTACATCAAAGTATAGCGAACTTAATAAAATTGCACCGACTTTTTTTTGGCCACCTCTGCAAGAACCAACGTCGATATGCCAAGTTATTTACATCCAGCGAACGGTGGAAATAGTCCAAAGACTACACCTAACCCAATTGAGAAATATGCTCATATCGCTTTTTTAACCCAATAAACGCGACGTAAAATCTTTCCTCCTGTCTCGCCGGTTCTTAGGCAGCGATACGGAGATCTTTGATCTGCGATGCAATCAAATTTATGGACGGTAGTGTACGTCGGGAGAGAAGCGTCAGCCGTAGTCACCATCAACGCCAGCGCGTCCGTCCGAAATGATAAACAATTTTTTTGGCACTTCGCAGCGACGTACGTTTGAATGTCTTTTTTGATGTTTTATGAGGCCCGTAAATTTAATTTGCACTTTCTGATGTGTATTAGTTAGTTTGATTGTTGTAACGAAAGACATTAACCGAGCGCGCCTAGTCGCGACTCCTGTCCGCCCCTCGCCGGCCCCTCAGCGTCCCGATACGAGGAGAAGAGCAACACATTCTTAGCACGCTTAAATATAGTATAAGCCCCTTGAGTCTCCTTGAGTCCAGTCTATTTCCTTTTGCACGTTAACAACGCGCTTTGTAGTTTGCCGAGAACACGCTGTTCGCTATTAGTCGCGGATATCAACATATAGAGCATTGAATTTTATATCATGCGTTGTTATCACCTTTTAACGACACGATCATTAAATCGGCGACGGTACTTGTTTAACGCTAGGTATGTTGATCGGATAAAAAACATGATGATATGATACAATTTTTGTTATCGCCGAAAGCAATCAAAGAGAAACTAACCTCGAATTTAAGAAACAAAGTTCTGCTTACGCTAATTTTAATAGAGAATAAACGGCTGTTATTGTCTTATAACTGTTGGCCATAAAATTGTTCACACTTCGCAATGGTTTGATCTCGGCATAAAATAAAATTTTACGGATTAATTAAAGTATTTTCGTTAATACTTGATAATATAACGAGTACAGTTAGGTGACCTTGGTTAAGCGGTCCGGGAAGGGAAAATATCACTGTTCTTTAAAAAATTTCATCTTCAAGAGGAGAGATATCTGGGGTAAAAGGTTGACAGAAGAAAAAGATAATTGTTTAGGACTAGCCAGCGCCGCAAGACAAAATGGATGGATTGATTCATAAACACTTTGTTACCAGCGGATGGCAAGAAGAGACCTTTGCTGTTTATCTACGATTTTGGCATTACCGCGGGACGCCAGCATTTGTTTATGCAACTTGAAAATGATTTCAGAAAACAAATATGACACCGAAGCTTTAAGAAGTTGGGAAGAACACCAACAGGCAAAGCAAAACCGTAACTCTGCAAACTCAGATGAGGAAAATAATAAACCTTGATCTCGAAAAACTCGATCTAAATCTAGCAAAAAATGAAAATCATTCCATTCGGGATAATAGCTATAATGATAATGGAATGTTTCAAGAGACAATGGCATCGACCAGAAAGACCAAAATTCCACCGGGTGCAGAAGTGATTCCTCCTACTCAAGCTACGCAAAAATTGAAGCAAACGAAGGAAGAAGCGGTTGAAAACGCTACCGAAGAAACGAAAAGAAAAAAGAAGAGCGGGTAAAAGTTCAAAAAAGCGAAAAGTTTATCGGGTATATTGAAAAAAGTTCCAGCGACGAAAAAAAAATGAACAGCCACATACATCGAAGACTGTGATGATATCGATTCTGAATCGTTTAATGATGAAGATGAAGAATCTTTGGATATCAAACAGGAGAACGCTATTCAAACCGCAACTAAAAGAAAGTTCAATAAAATTAAACGAACGAAAAGCTCGAAACGAGAAAAAAATTGATAGCTGGTATAATTCAGAAACTGCTAGTGATATTGATGAGCGCACCTACAATGAAAATTCTCAATCATAAGAAGAGGATCACTGTTAGAAAATTGGCTTTTTTGCAATATGCCACAAAGAAGACATAAAAGCACTCTGTCGGTCAAACGCAGACTGAAAATGAAGATTATTGGATAATTACATTTATAAAATATTAGAAGGAAATATTTGTCTGGCCTTTAGCCGAAGATATGAGCAGTGTAGGCAGTAATGGTATCATACAGCTGTTGCCAAACCCAACTATCGACGGAACAAGATAAGTAGTTAAAATAAATAAATAGGTATACTTAGTTATTTCAACAAAATATTTGATTTTTTTTTTTCATATTTTTCATATTTAAAAATTTATTAACAGATTATCATACTCGCTTTGTTGCCATCTGCAAGTCAAAATATGTATCAAATTTAAAAGTATTAAATGAAATGAGAATAAAAATAATTCAATACACAATCTTGTTTAATGTAAATTTAGAGTTTATTAGTATAACTGTTGCCAACTATCAATCAAACTATTAAATTTTAACATCTTAATAGAAATAAAAGTAACCCACCCAACCTTCTTGTTTGTTGTCTTGCCCAAGCAAATATTTTTAAAACTCGTGTCATTTTCAGACCATCTAAATTAAAATTTTTGGGAATCATGTAAAAATCTAAATATCAATTTCATCATGATAAAAGGTACTATTACATGCTAAATACTTCTAAGCGACGAACAGGAACAAGTTTGCATGAATGTCCGCCGAAAATTGCAAGAACAATATCGAACGCTGGCCTCAAGCTATGCAAAAACTGGAAGAAATATTGTGAAGTATATAAGTAAGTAAAGATTTTGTACAACCAAGGAAAATAAATAAGGAAAAATCTTTCCTCTTCACAAGGAAGACGAACCGAACCAAACGACTAGCGGCATCTGTTTTTCTAACCAGGAGAACGCAACATTTGAAGTTCCAAAACAATATAATTGCCACAAATTTTCAAGCCGACTTTTTTAGCGAAATCTAAATGTATTAAATAGGTTAAAACTTTTACGTAATGACCGCAACTTGTTGAAAGACTTTAAACCGTCCGTCGAAGAAAACATGAAGATTTGTGATTGTTACAATTTAGCTTAGAACGTAGCACGTTTGCAGAATAATCAATTACCGTCTCAACGCTATTTTCCCACCTAATATCGCAAAGCCAACTTGATTATTTTCAAACGCACCCAATAAAAGAACTTAAAAGTGAAATCTTTAAACTTTCACGGTGAAACGTATAATCAATCTTGGGAACGATGGATTCTACATTTTATTCACAATCGAGAATCTTGTTAATAAAACGGGATTAGAGGCGCAAAATAATATTTCTATATATTTATATATAAATATCGAAGAACATTGTCGGTGTTAATAATATAAACCATTCGCTTAAAGCGAAAACACACTTTTTCCTCCTTTTGTCGTCGTAAATCAGGGAAACGTGCGATATTAAAAACGCAAATGATCGTTTATACGGCCATGCGGAATTACCAAATCCAACGTTACGGTCTGCGGATAAGTGCAGTCGTGGTATAATGACAGGCTCTCGGTTTTATCATCATTGCCGCTGAACTGGATCATGAAAATAAATAAACGCGGCTGCATTCCATTTTGTTGATGGCGTGCGTGTTTTCGTTAAAGTATTAGTTAAAGTAATTAAGAGATTGTGGCCGTTGGATAGTTTAAATTTATTCCTGCAGAGAACGGATTACGAAATACCCTATATGGCTCTGTACGTCTTCTGAATTAGACGTTTTCGCACGCGATTACATTGAAAATACAAAAAAAAATTATACGGTTAAAGTGGACTTCAACATTCGAAGCAGGAACAAAAGTCTTATGTAGTGATCGGCACTATGCAAGATGAAGACATAAGATTTAATAGAAACTTTTCTTTGCTTAAATTACTTTTGTCATGAAACAATTGTGTGATGTTTAAATAAACAAAATCTATAGTTTTTGTTACTTGTGCTTGTGTCTTTTCTTTTATCGCGAGATACAGTTTTAAGTACTGTGCTGCATAACGTAAAAATAAACGGAAAAATTTTCATTTTAAATCAAAGTATGTTCGTCAGTAAAAAATATTTAATATTAATGATATTAGAAATTGAAGAAACTGTGACGTAATGTGCAAAGTACAGATATGTAAACGCACAGAAACGGTTAACAAGTATCTGTCCAACGGAGATAATGTACATACACGGGCAATAAACAGACGTTACAAATAATAAAATAATTACAGACAGTCCGACTATCGAATAAGTCGAAGCAATTGTTAAAACAGTGAAATGATGAAAATCTTTTTTTTTCTTTTTAGAGGACATTTACAATTGAGTTATCGATACGGGAACTATCGATAGCACTATCGGAAACTATCGACAGTACTATCGAAGAATATCAAGAGAGTGCCCTGACACTAGTTTTATGTGATTTGGGAAATTAGATTTGACCATAATTCTTTCATAAAAATGAGCTTTCTGCATTACAAAGAATATTGATGTAATAAAGAAACATGAAGATTTACCACGGATGATCTACAATGCCGTTCAGTGAAGTTCGGTCATACAATAAAAATCTATTATATTACAATGTATACAATTATTAATACATAAAATAAGAAAAATATTAAGCATACACTCTTTTCTAAGGGATTAAAGCCATAAATTATTATGTAAAGTAGAAATATTGCGACAACCACAATAAAGTCCCTTTTATTATCATTCCAAGAATTTCTCGGAAGTACCGATCTTTTGAAACGGGTCGTTCGGGGATTATTAACGAACAATACATTTAGGAAATATACCGCAGTATCATTCTTGTTTATTTATCACAGGCGTAAAGATATAAATTTGCTTCATTTTACTGTTAAACGTGTATTGGTGTGCATCTGTCGTTTTTGCGCGAATGTTTTAAGAAAATTTACTTCAAAATGGCACGTGGCAAGCCTACCACTGTAGAAAAACGCCCACGCATTATTACGCTGTTTGAAGAAGGATATTCGGGGCGACAAATTGCTGGAGCAATAAATATGAGAAGTTCAACAGTAAATGACATCATAAAGCGATATCGGACAACTGGAACTATAGAAAATCGTGTTCGTCCCGGAGCATCTAGGAAAACAACAAAAGCTGAAGATTTGAGAATTGTATTATTAAGCAAACGCATAGAAAATTAACAGCGCCACAAATAGCAGCCGAAGTCCATCGCGGCCGTGAAGAAAAAGTTTCGGCGAATACGATAAAACGTCGACTTCAACAAGCGGACCTTCATGGACGCATTGTCATTCGAAAACCCTTATTACGTCGAGGCAACAGAGCAAACGGCTACAGTGGGCCCGTTCTCATCTAGATTGGTCGTTGAATGATTGGAAACACGTGCTTTGGAGTGACGAGTCAAAGTTTGAGGTTTTTGGGCAAAATCGACGAGTTTATGTCCGAAGATCTAAAACCGAAAAGTGATCCCGGACTGCATTGTGCCTACAGTGAAGCAAGGGCGTAGTTCTGTGTTATTGTTGGGATGTTTCTCCTTTGCTGGGACGGGAGATTTATGCAGAGTGCAGGGTGTAATGAGGAAGGAAAATTATTTTGCAATACTCCAGAATCATGCAGTGCCATCAGGATTGCGTATAATAGGCCGTAACTTTACATTCATGCATGACAACGACACAAAACACACTGCGTTAGTGTGGAAGAACTATCTAAAGGAACAAGATGAACAGCACACTCTGAAAGTAATGACATGGCCCCCACAAAGCCCAGATTTGAACCCTATAGAGTTGTTGTAGGATGAACTGGACAGGAGGATCCGAAAAATATGCCCAACTTCACAAGAACATTTACGGAATATTCTGCAACATGAATGGATTAATATTCCACAATCCATTTTAACAAAACTTATCGAAAGAATGCCTGGAATAGTTCGAGCGGTGATTAACAGCAAAGGAGTTTTTTTCGATGAAAAAAAAATATGATGTTCCGTATGTTATATTAGGCCAGAATAACTTTTTATTTATTTATTTTTGTCTTTTTTACCTGTACATACAATAAAATTGCATTTTGTTTTTAGTTTCATTTGTTTCTGTAACCTTTTCATGTTTTTTAAAAACCGACCAAACTTCTCTGAACGGCAGTGTACATCATCTAAATTCACAAAACAGATTAATTTGAGGGAAAGTACCCCCAAAACCACGTGACCACTCAAAGGTAAGAAGATATGATCTCTAACACACCTTCAATTATCACTTACGGAACAAGGAGAATTAGCGATGGAACTTTTGCTTGGATTTATCGAAAGCATACGATTTGGCAAATAAACACATGCTTTTTAAACAACTGCAAGTGTATGGAGTTAAAGAGTAGGCGCCGCACTTCTTTCTTTCGTGCCCCACTTACAGACGAGAGAAAGTTGACATTTCTCACCTATAAATCAGATTTACTCAACAAAAACGTCGGCATTGCCCAGAGAAGAATTTTATCCATTGAATGCAATCAACAAAAGCCATATCGTTGATAAAAATATCAATGATATAGTCTTTAATATTGCGAACGGATATCTACTGCTACGCGGATGGCACCAATCTTATCGTTATAGGCACCATTACCGTAAACGAGCTGGAAGAAAATATCTACGTCACCTTCGATTCGAAGCAAATTAACAACATATAAGGAGAATTTTATTCAAAATTAAACAAAGTAACATGGTCAGGCCAGACGATAGCATGTTTGATAACCAAAGCATTGCAACGGCATCACACGTAAGATTTCGCGAGGTGCACCTTGGCGAATCTCTAGATTGGTCTAAGCATATACATGCGCCTCTAAAAAAGTTCAGTGTGTTTTGGTATTAGAGCTTTAAATGCTTACATGATCAAAGATTACGCTAAAACTGTATATTTTGCAAACTTCGAACTGCTGTTGCATATTTTGGGGTATCAACAGTCTGATTCAGAAAGTATTTGTCTTTATGAGAAAATCATTTGTAAATTGCGGCACTTTCAACAGATTAATTGATCAATGTTGCCCCAGTTTAGGTTTACCTTTGATTATTCTTATAACTCGCATAACGAATCCGAGTAACCCCATAATTGCTTCTTAGATCAGGCAACATTTGTTTAAATTAATTAAATTAATTAAAAATTTAAATTTTTTATGAAATACGTTTATTTTTTAAATAATGAAAACATGTTTATAACTATTTCATTGTTTTCAAACTACGTTACTTTTAAATTAAAAATGATGGGAATGCGGTACTACTTAAGTATATAGATCAACAAATCAGATAAGAGTACTAAAAATCTTGGCGAGAATCAACTACTGTTAAGGAAAGATACAAGATCTGTTTGAGATAATTTCAGTCGAAATGACGGATGCAAATTTAGCGAAATATGAAAGATAATATTACAAAATTAAAACTAAGATAAATTATCAGAAGGTTAGAATGTTAGTTTTTAGCGCACTGAATCAATGAAGCCGCGACTGAATATGAGTATTCAGTTTTATTTAGTTAATACTGTGATAGTAAAATCATTGGGATGGAATTTAGTTTCATTTGTAAAATAATAAATAAAAAGCCAATACGCAAAAGCTCTTAACAATTGTACCAGCGCGATTTTCCAAAGAAATTATACCAAGGTGATAGCTTTTTATGGGTAATTTGTGAGAGATTGTTCATTATATTATTTACATAGTTTGATTGCTCTTTCTATTGTTAGAAGGTCGCAATTTAGCGAAAAACTTAATTTGTTAAACTAAACGTTGGCCAGAATTGGTTTAACAAAGGTTATAATCCAAATTACTAAAAGTTCCATTATACACCCCATTATCACACCCATATCTAAACATACCTCAATTTTAATAATAACGTAAAGCATCAAGAGCCATATTTATGTTTTAAATTACATAGTTTTAACTTTTTTTGGTTCGGCCGAAAAAATTCGACAAATTTAATTTCTTTTTTTTGTTTTTTTACATTATCTATTGTTGTATTAAACTATTTCTTTTTTCCTCAAAGCTCTGAAGAAACAACATAATCTTGCGTTTAATCCGTTTTAAGAAATTAAAAAAGACTGATACACCCAAAGATAACGTCCCCTAGAGAGCGTTTCAGCTTCCGTAATTGTGTGTAATTTTAATAAAGCAATGTAATCACAAAATTATTTGTTTCAGTTATTGCCCGTAGATACCGGCAACCCGAAAACTTCGATGAAACTGTAGGAATTAATGTATAAGAACAACAGAATTTGTTTTAGAGATTGATCGCCAGATTTTGCCGTACAGGCCCCGCCATGATTTTGCATGGTTATTAAATTCTTATAAATATAATGCAACGTAATATGAAGCGTCGCGAGGATGATCCAAATTATTTTGGAAAAAAATGTATAACGGGGAACCCCATTTTTATTATAATTTTTTTAATAACTTAAGAAAACGGTAACAAGTTTAGACGAACATTAAAACTAAAAATACGCACATTCTCGTGATGCACCTATAAAGTAGCAGTTTCAAGCGATATATCAGAAGCGTCTTTTGCAATGTAAATTTGTAGTTTGGCACCACGGCGGCGATTAATATAGCTAATGTGTTGAACACGTTACTTGCAACATTTCAATTAGCCAACATCGCAATAGTTTTTTTGGCGTCAAAAGAAATTGAAAAAAAAATACGAATTTCAGTTCAGTTCAGTTCAAAGTTAGTAGCTTTGCGTATTTGGCGGAGAAAGCGCTAAACAGAAATGAATGGAGAAATATGGTGGGAAAGGTTGTGCAAACGTAAATGGGAGATTACGTAGGCAATTGGTGTAAATTAAAACTCTGGGCCTCCATGGTTTGTAAAGCAATTAAATAAATTTGGGAAACAATGTTCTTTTGATTGATTCTTGGAGCAAGCATGGTGGTGTCCAACTTCAGCAATTGCTGTCAAAAGATAAATAATAATAAATAATAATGGTACAACATTTCAACGTGTTCTGATGCAGTGATTCTTACGAAGTAAGCTTTTATGTAAAAGCGACTTTATTTGTGATAAATAAAAAAAAGAAATTGCAGTAAAAATGAGGGAGTACGGGGCACATTCTGTTTTATATAATTCACATCATCTTTCAGATTACTCATGTGATATACTTTAAATTATGTTCTAAAAAGAAATTTATATCTGCTATAGTTTCCAAGATATCTATTATACAAAAAAATTAAAAATCCAAGAAATGTTCGGAGGCGATTGTACCCCGAGTTGCATCGAAATCTGAAATTTTCGAGTTCTTTTAAGATGAAGAAATTTTCGTCTATTTTGAACGGAAAGTATTTGTGAGCTTTTCTCGTTGCTCTGGATACCCCGGCACACTTATTAATTAAAACTAAAAAAGTTAGAATAAAATTCATGAATTAATGTCAAGCAAGTTGTCTTTACAGTATCTAATTTCCCTAAAAAGATCTAATATATCTATGTCGATAATTCTCATTGGATATTCGAAGGGACATGTATATTATGGTATGATTAATTGGCATTTTATCGCGATAATAGTTTCCGTACGAGGAAACCACAATAACGCACACAATTGCGACTAATAATTCCCATCATGGTTCGCGTCCACGCGATCGTTGCAAAGTTTAGGGCGACACACTTAACGCGCGAATATATCCGCCTATGTCTTGTCTATACGTCCGTCCGGAGCGTGTTCGGTGGAAAAGCGCAGAGCAGCGTTCGAGGAGGGGGGACTTAATCCGCGCTGGCCTGCGTGTATGTGCGAGCTTGCGGATGGAAAAACGGGCGTCCCACTTTCTCGCATAGCCCTCTCTCTGTCGCCGTATGCATGTGCGTCTATCTGACTCAGTTTCAAGATATACTCCGACACCTTCGACACAACCAGCCAGCCAAAGAACCTCCCAACACATACACGCACACTTATACACTATAACCGGAGAAAACGGCTCGTCGCGTTCATAACGCTTTTTAGTACGATAGAGGTCGGGTTGGGACGCGAAAAACACACTTCTTTCCGGCGTTTCCCGCATAGCCGCAAGGAGAATTTTTTTAGAAAATATCAAGAAGGAGAGAGCAACCTCGTCGTGAGCGCGCGTCGTCTCTTTATAACGGCTTAATAGTACTGTGTGCGCGCAGTGGGATCGTGGCCGTGGCGTCCGAATTGTATATAAAACCCCAAGAGAGGAGTAAATTGTGTACGAATGGTCGCGCTCCGCCGTGTTTGTATATAAACTCCTATGTGTATACAATATTTGTGTATACAACTCGTTACGAGTATCAAATGTTTGTAATATAACGGGTTCGCGTTGTGCGCGTTGTATAGGCCGCAGTAAGTCATTGACGATTAAATTGTTTGGACAAGGATATACAATAACGAACCCATCGGTAAATGTTTACCGAATAAAGTCTGCAATAGACAACATATATCTAATATAAACGCTTCGCATACACGCAGCACTCCGTTTACATAAACTAAAACAACTCCAATACTACATACGCACAATGATGAAGGACCAACAGTTGACGGAAGTCAGTGGCTCTGACCAGTTGCCCACGCCGGTCGTCCACCAGCAGACCATCAATATTCAGCAGCACCTGCATCACCTGCATTTGCACCAGCATCAGCACAGCGTCATCCTATCCACGGACCAGCAACAGCAAACCCAAACACAGCAACAGATCGAAACGCAACATGTCGCCCCGGAAAGCACGGCGCCGGATCCGGACTCGAAACCGTCCAGTTCGGAGAAGAAGTCCGGCATGCGACGACAGGAGAAACCCCCGTATTCTTACATAGCCCTCATAGTGATGGCGATACAACATTCGCCAACCAAACGCTTAACCTTGAGTGAGATCTACACGTTCCTTCAACAACGCTTTCCGTTCTTCCGCGGCTCGTATCAAGGTTGGAAGAACTCCGTTAGACACAATCTTTCACTAAACGAGTGCTTCATTAAGTTGCCCAAGGGATTAGGACGACCGGGAAAGGGTCATTACTGGACGATCGATCCCGCTAGTGAATTCATGTTCGAGGAGGGCTCCTTTCGGCGAAGACCGAGAGGATTTAGGCGAAAATGCCAAGCTATGAAGCCTCAATATCATCCGGCCAGCTTCTTCACTAATAACATGTCAGGTATGGTGAACCAAACCACGACTTATGACCATCAAACGTTGGTTCAACCTCAGGAATATTCTACTTGTTCCTACAACACCCCGCCGACACAAGTTTCTTCGGTTAGCGGAAGCCATTACACCAGTTACGATTACCCCGGAGTCTATCAGCAGCAAAGCGATAGGGAATGGAGCTCCGCTCCGGGTCTTCTACCTCCTTATCCGGATCCGTCGATTTCCAGTGCTTATCTAAAAGCGCCTTTGAGTCCGATACAAAGCAATCAGGAATGTTTGACGCCTCCGCCGGTATCGGAAGCTTACAATTACGCCTATGGAATGCCATCGCCGTCTACGGATAACAGTAAGTTTTATTTTGTTTCCATTTTAAACAATTTGTGCGCGTTGTTGTGCAAAAATTTAGTTATGAGTTATAAATGCAGAATTCTTTTGATTATGTGACATACAATCAATTTTATAACCTATAGTAGGCAATAGAGTTAGAGACCTCCATTTTGGCAACAAATTTAAAAATAAAATCGTTAAATATGAATACGCAATCTCAGTTTCTTTAATAATTGCTTTCGATAATTTCTAAACAATTGCTTTCTACAGCCCTCCTTTCAAAAATATATAATTTTTTATTATTTTCTTACCTTCCTAGTTGCAGAAATAATATAAAAATTGGCGAAATAGATAATTTTAAACAGCACAATCGAATTTTAATAATTTGCCTTTGTAGTTCGATTTATTTTTAATATTTTTGGATAAATTAGAAGAACAAAGGAATTTCAGTTAATTGTTGTGGAATTGATGATATATCTTATCAAATCAATAAATAGATTTTATGGAAAACAACAAACATCATCAGTGGAAGAAAATTGCTAATATAGGTGTGAACAAAGTCTTCTATATATAAAAAAAAAAAAAGAAAAACCTATCAATGATACTAAATTTATTCATTTAAATCTAGATTTAGTCATACTTTAGAATCTCAAAATGGTACATTTAGACTAGAATTTAATTTGTGGATTGACAAGGAATAAGATAAAACTAGTTTTTACCTGGACACGTGAAAATCAAAGTAGGACGAAAAATATTAGTGGAAGCAATTTATTTTCAACAAACTGTTTTCTTTTTTATGGAATCGGAATTTTCAGGCAATCCATTCGTCAAATATGGCACCCATGAATTGTTATTTTTAAAGACACGTCAACAAAAAACTATATGAAAATAAAAATTAGCGATTTAAGAACATTAAAGTAAATAAGGGTGGCTCTGTATAATGGAGAATTTAAATTATTATTCTTATGCTGGCGATTAGAATAAAACGGATCTGGTTTAGAGCCTACGTGTGGGTACATTAAAGTGTGTAGTCCAGGAAATGCCACGAATTCGAAAGTTTTTAAAGTGTTACGTCATAAAGTTGGTGCTAAATTTGATTCACGTGTATTCTACACCGACCAGCGTTGTCAAGGGAAAAAGTTTTGAACAGAGTGCTTGAACTACGTGAAGAATAACTTTGTTTCTTGAAAATCGTAAAAAGGCTTTACTTTAAATTAAAAATATAGAGCGTGTCGGGATAATTTCTTTCAATGAAGTTAATTTAAATCTGCCATCGCAAGGAAATGTGATCAACGTTTGGACGGCACAAAACAAAGTTATTGGTTTTGGTGCGAAAACTAGAACTTTATTGACTTTATTGAAGTTCAAGTTAGTCGCATATCAATAGCAAAGAAGAATGCTCCTTTGCTGACTCCACCAACCCACATTTATCAGTAGAGGCAGGTGAAATTATTTTTTGCAGCAACTAGATAGACCCGTGTCTATTCGTCTCATAAGAAACGGTTCGTGTTGCCTACTGGTTTCCCCGAGAGTCGACAAAACACGAGTCCGTCTAGTCGCTGCAAAAGCGTAATAATTTCTCCTGTCTTTGTCATCTCTATTTATCAGCTTTGCTAAATGCTTGTATTTTCCGGACATAAATAAAGCCTATTCTTGTATTCTGAGACTGTTTCCTACGGATAAGGAGTCCTTTAGGAATGAGGATATTTCAACTTAGGCTTGCGGTCCATGAAAACGTCCAACAATCAGTGCCGGCGAAGTTTAATTAACATAGTTGTGGACGTTACACGCTATTCAAATAATAATATTTTTAAAAAATAAAATTTTTCAAATAGCAACCATTACAATTTAAACATTCCTGGCACCTTGCAATGAGGTTTTCCGTTACTCTGCATAATAAATCAGGTTCAATAATACCAATTTCAACTTCAATTGCATTCAATATTGAAGTTTCTGCAAACCTTTCCTTTTAGATAAACCCGTAGGAACAAATCTGGAGCACTGAAATCCAGAGACCTCTGCGGCCAATGAATATCGCCGAACCTTGAAATTAATCGACCGGTAAACATGCCTCTCAGTACATTCCTAGTTTGGCGCGTCGTGTGCGCTGTTGCTTCATCTTCTTAAAACAATTGATCATGCATCCCAAGTTTAAGAAGTTCAATTTTAAAAAAATCTTGCAACATAGTCAAGTATCGGTCAGAATTGACTGTGACTGTTTGGTTATTGCTCTCGAAGAAGTGTTGCCCAATTATTCCCGATGCAGACACTTCACACCAAATTGTCACTTTACTGCTATTTATTTACTGCCTTCTCGTGCAATTGCAAGACTTTCGGCAGTCCAATATCTGAAGTTTTGCTAATTAATGTGGCCCCATCACTCACTATCAACTTGCTCAGAACGTTTGCGTTGTCATTGGACATTTTTCTAGAAACCTTTTAAAGAATCTAGATTTACGGGAGCTGCTGCAACCCAGAAGAAGCTCCATGGAACTGAGAGCCAAACATTGGCAGACTCACGGCGCGATTTCAAAACCTGGAAAACCTGGATTCTTTAAAAAGAAGCAAAGACCGCGGAAGTCTACAACAATATTTCTAGAAACCGTTGGAAAAATTGAACCTCTTCCTTCGGTCTTTGAGTTACTTGAAATTTGTAAGGACAGAGTTGCCGATCATTTTTTAATACACGACGAAAATTTCTGTTCAAAATTCGAAATTTGTAGAGGAAGCTTAAGAGCCGACCGTTTCGAAGTTTTTAACTGCCGGCGCCCTTACCGTAAGAACAGATCCCGGAAATCTCGATACAACAATAACATGTACACGAAAGATTAGCCGAATTTAAAATTACGTCACGTTTCGGTAATTTCCCGTGTCTGAAAACTTAAAAGTCACGCCTGAAGAGTCTTTGTGCCTGCACAATGCTTATTGTTTGAAAAAAACTGACGATGTTTTCAACTTATTGCCAACTAGAAATCACCCTGTATTATATAAATGTTTTTTTTTAATTCTCTTTATGGCACTTCATTTAGCAAAAGCTCAGTGTCGATGAAGGCGTCAACCTTTTGACTTATTCTTTTGTTCAATATCACTACGGAATTCTTTTTCGTTCCAATTGTAGTGTTCATGGAGCTTAGGAAAGTTGTAGTATCACAGAATGAAAAGAAAATTCCTAAATTCGAACTAGTAAATTTTTCTATTTTGCTATTTTCTCGCAACGCATCGATCATTGCATGCAACACCGAAGAATACGAGTTCGTTAACGCGTTTCCAACAAAGAACAAAGAACAATAGCAGCGAATCCTGCATCGTAGCAAAACAACGTCGACGACATTTATGTTGTGTATTTTGGCAGTTAAAGGTCCGTAGAAGCCGCGGCCCACCCGCGCGCAACGTGTGGCTGCCAGAAGAACTGTCAACTGTCATGTCGTCCGTCCTAACTTGTCTAATTGGTTAACCGGTGTCTAAGATTTCAGTAACAACGTTTTACGCTAGTGTAGACGGGTATATTAGTCGGAATTTTTCTCTCTGGATGTATATTAAATGCGTAGCGCCGTATTCGATTACAGTGAAAACAACGACTGACAAAATAAAACAAACTACTTACTCTTGTTTTCTTCACGTGTTGAGGAAGTACGAAATTGATATTAGGTACATAGGTTTGCAATTAGACGCTCTCCGGGAGATTGTAGACAAACGTACAGATGGTCCGAGTAATCTATAGAAATATGCTGAATAATCACGTGTTCTTGGTCTTGTTCAGAACGTTTAAAATTATTTTTAATCCTTTTCCATTCAATTCTTACAGCAGCGGGTGCATTACCTGCCTGTCTAATTTTTACTGTGTTTACCGTTAAATTTGAATACTTCGCTAAGCAGAGCTTTATCAAAAAGTTTAAATTTAAATTAATCAGTTTTTGACTGAATGTTTCCTCTAAAATTTATTAACAAGGTCTTATTTCACTTTTAAATGTTGCAATATTTATACAACCATTTCCTACGATATTAATAAATAATTGCTTGCAGTTTTCCACTTAACATTTATATTTATAATCTCGTTAAGCATCAAAGCTAAAAAGCCGCCATCTTGGGCAATTATATCTGCGTGAATCGAAGCTATTTTTTTTGTTAATAAAAACATTTCGCATATGTGTATAAGTACATATGAGTATCGTGCAATATGTGCAGTAAATAAACAAGACGAAGATGTATAAATCCTTACGAATGCAATTACGGTCATTAAACAAATTACCAGTGACCCAATAAGAAAATAAGAAAAATAGAGAATAAGAAAAAACAAATAAGAAAAATAAAGATCCCAAAGAATCTATCGTTGCTCTAATTAAATAATACCGATACATCTCACTATAATTTTAAAACGAGCTATTTTACTTGACTTAAAAGAAAGCCAATTTGCCTTGCTCAAAGGTTCGAGCAATTATACCCGGACTTACCTACTAAATCGGTAATTCCGATTATAAAGAACATTTCTTAGCGCTTTGCAAGCGAATATGATCTTTATTATCGGAATTATCAGCTTATACCGTCGGCGAAATTTTAAAATTATTTAGTAGCCACAATAGAAGAATTAAAGAACACGTGTATATTTTGTAATATTTAAATTTTGCAAAGCAATCTCTCAGTTTTGATTTTTTAAATGGTCGTTTATAATTAATGAGTTTAAATTGCGCCAGGCTAACGCAGGATTAAATACCACATACATATATTTAACAAATTTAAACTAATATTTTATAGCAGCTCCAATGCACAATTATTAAAGAAAATTTAATTCCAAATTTCTTTAATCCTGGGAAATTTCAGGTTTAAAGATAAGGCCCCGGTAAACGCGATACATTATTTTCTTGAAGCTTGAAGCTAGCTTTGCACTGCTGTACGTGTATGATGTAAGATTGTAATGGACGTATCGTTATTAAATCTGCTCTCAGCTTCCCAGCGGACTCCTAACCCTTGCCACACAAATTCACCCCAAAACATTTACCCAGAACTTTCCGCCGTTACCAGTCTTTTGGATGTTAATTTCTGGGGACCTTGAATTTTGTGGTCTGCGTACTGGAATTCTTCCATTGTAAGTAGATTGAAAAAATCTTCTCATCAACTTTCTCCTAAAGCAACGAGTTATTTATTCTGCTAAGTAAGAAATATTTTGTAGGAGCAGCTCGAATCTGCGAATAATCTGAATATAATGTAATATAATTAATTCTGTAGACTGCATTTACCGCCGTGTCAAATGGATAGTTTCTTAAAAATTTAAAAAGTATTTGTACATGTCTCCTTTCGCTTGATCTTCCAGATCTTACGGATTTGGTTGCATCTGTACCTTCTATTAGTTCAAAAAAATTACAGTTTACGATGCATATGAAGAAACTTAACACGAAGAGAGATCATTTGAAGAATTTTCCTTCAAAGCCTTGTGAAGTTGTTATACCTTCAATTTAGCTTTAATACTTCATATGTTTGCCACTGTGGCTTTTTTTTTCAGGTTATCCAGTTTTATTTAAATAGAATACATCAAAAAATATGCACTGAAAATTAAAAGAAAACTAAAAACTATTGACATGTGCTCGAAAAAACACAAAGAGGAATTCGCAAGATAGATAACATAGAGGACAATTACCCCCAATTGTTTTTAGTCTTATTAGCAGCACATTTCTCCTTCAATCTGGGGTTATCATATCTATTCTAGTAAACCCTTCTTCTGGAAAAGTCAACTATTCATTCTGGGACAATAATATGAAGCCAGATTATATCAGCATATTATTTCAACATGTGTAGGGCGAATATTAATAAAATTAATTAGGTTTCAAAGATATCCACAAAATAGTGATAGCAAAGACTACGGAGTGGTATTAGTAACATTTTGTTATTCAAATAATTCATTTCAATTCAAATCATTAAAAAAAAATAAAATTTTTCAAATAGCAACAACCATTACAATTTAAACATTCCTGACACCGTGCAATGAAGTTTTCCGTTACTCTGCATAATAAATCAGGTTCAATAATACCAATTTCAACTTCAATTGCATTCAATATTAAAGTTTCTGCAAACCTTTCCTTTTAGATAAACCCGTAGGAAAAAATCTGGAGCACTGAAATCCAGGGACCTCTGCGGCCAATGAATATCACCGAACCTTGAAATTAATCGACCGGTAAACATGCCTCTCAGTACATTCCTAGTTTGGCGCGTCGTGTGCGCTGTTGCTTCATCTTCTTAAAACAATTGGTCTTGCATCCCAAGTTTAGGAAGTTCCATTTTAATAATAATACCAATTTCAACTTCAATTGTATTTAATATTGCAGAAGAAGCTCCATGGAACTGAGAGCCAAAAGTTGGCAGACTCATGCAATCAGGTTTCAAAAATATCCCCAAAATAGCGACTGCAAAGACTGTGGAGTAGCATGGCAAATAACACTAAAGTATCGACACACTCCGTACCACACAAGTATAATTAATTAGAATGGATGAGTTCGGCCTTACGATCGATAATGGGAATGCGCGCATCCTCGAAACATCTGTTTTATGCTAATTAGTCAAACTTATGTGCCGATACTTTAAAGTTGTTTGTCATATTCACAAATTTCTATATTTTGCCTTGGATTTAAACTTTTTTAGTATTTTCTACATCCCAAATTATAAAAACAGCTATCGTCCATACTTTGGGCCCTTCTTTATAGCATTTTCAACATGAGAAATTCCAAACTAACAATTTAGTTTTATAAAACCCCAAATTCTACTATAAGGCCAATATTTTGACCATCAAAAATCTTCACAATTCCGAATTTTAGTCTTAACCCATTAATGGTCAAACAAAGAAATAATACATAAAAAAAATAAATTTGTTTATGTACTTTTATTTTGCATATTTTAAATCAAGAATCTGCAACGTGAACAGGTATTAACAAGATATTACATACGGATACATGAATTATTTTCGAAAAGAACTAACACGAAAAAGGATCATTTTAAATTATTTTCTTTAAAGCCTTGCAAAGCTGTACCTTCAGTTTGGCGTTAATACTTCATACCTTTGCCACTCTATGGCCTTGTTTTCTTAGGTTATTATTCAACTTTATTCAACTGGAATGAGCAGAAAATATGCATTGAATTAAAAGAAAACTATCGATATTCCATTCATCCAATTTTCTACAACGTACAATTTAAAATTCTCTTCTTGCAAATAGCTCATAGCCACATGGTTCTTTAGATTTTTCTATTGGACTTAATTGTGGATGATAAGGGGATATTCGCAATACTAAGTGTTGGTTCTTCGTAAGAATACCACACGTTGTGTATGCATTATCCACAGGTTTACTTTATTCAGTTCAATTATGGTTTTGCTTTCGTGTATTGCAAACTAAACATAATGTCTCGCTCATTAGGTTTAATAGCCAGTACATTGCTTTAGATATAAAATACAACTGAAAAATCGCGCGACCCATGTAGAAAAACTTTTATCAGGTCAACAAGCAAACGAATTTTGAGCTTTTAAAGACGGCAAACATGAGTGCCGCTACGAATCCTTCTCATGGAAAAATGCCCCTCCTCTTTCCAATTTAAACGAGTATGTAATAAAAGAAGTAGTGTAGATGTATGAATGTCTAAAGAAAGATGGAGATACCTACCACCTACACTGCCGTTCAGTGAAGTTCGGTCGTACAATAAAAATCTATTATATCACACTGTATACAATTATTAATACATAAAATTAAAAAAATATTAAGCAGACACTCTTTTCTAAGGGATTAAAGCCATAAATTATTATGTAAAGTAGAAATATTGCGACAATCACAATAAAGTCCCTTTTATTATCATTCCGAGAATTTCTCGGAAGTAACGATCTTTTGAAACGGGTCGTTTGGGGATTATTAACGAACAATACATTTAGGAGATATACCGCAGTATCATTCTTGTTTATTTATCACGGGCGTAAAGATAAAAATTTGCTTCGTTTTACTGTTGAACGTGTGTTGGTGTGCATCTGTCGTTTTTGCGCGAAAGTTTTAAGAAAATTTACTTTAAAATGGCACGTGGCAAGCCTACCAGTGTAGAAAAACGTTCACGCATTATTACGCCGTTTGAAGAAGGATATTCGGGGCGACAAATTGAAGAAAAAATAAATATGAGCAGTTCAACAGTAAATGACATCATAAAGCGATATCGGACAACTGGAACTATAGAAAATCGTGTTCGTCCCGGAGCATCTAGGAAAACGACAAAAGCTGAAGATTTGACAATTGTATTATTAAGCAAACGCAACAGAAAATTAACAGCGTCACAAATAGCAGCCGAAGTCAATCGCGGCCGTGAAGAACAAGTTTCGGCGAGTACGGTAAAACGTCGACTTCAACAAGCGGACCTTCATGGGCCCATTGCCATTCGAAAACCCTTATTACGTCGGGGCAGCAGAGCAAAACGGCTACAGTAGGCCCGTTCCCATCTAGATTGGTCGTTAGATGATCGGAAACACGTGCTTTGGAGTGACGAGACAAAGTTTGAGGTTTTTGGGCAAAATCGACGAGTTTATGTCCGAAGATCTAAAACCGAAAAAATGATCCCGGACTGCATTGTGCCAACAGTGAAGCAAGGGCGTAGTTCTGTGTTAGTGTGGGGATGCTTCTAATTTGCTGGGACGGGAGATTTATGCAGAATGCAGGGTGTAATGAGGAAGGAAAATTATTTTGCAATACTCCAGAATCATGCAGTGCCATCAGGATTGCGTATAATAGGCCGTAACTTTACATTCATGCATGACAACGACCCAAAACACACTGCGTTAGTGTGTAAGAACTATCTAAAGGAGCAAGAAGAACAGCACATCCTGAAAGTAATGACATGGCCCCCACAAAGCCCAGATTTGAACCCCGCTAGAGTTGTTGTGGGTTGAACTGGACAGGAGGGTCCGAAAAATATGCCCAACTTCACAAGAACATTTACGGAATATTCTGCAACATGAATGGATTAATATTCCACAATCCGTTTTAACAGAACTTATCGAAAGAATGCCTAGAATAGTTCGAGCGGTGATTAACAGCCAAGGGCGGTTTTTTCGATGAAAAAAAAAATAATGTTCAGTATGTTATATTAGGCCAGAATAACTTTTTATTTATTTATTTTTGTCTTTTCTACCTGTACATACAATAAAATTGCATTTTGTTTTTAGTTTCGTTTGTTTCTGTAACCTTTTCATGTTTTTTACCAACCAACCGAACTTCTCTGAACGGCAGAGTACATCTCTTTTTAGCGGTTTCTCGTGCCTTCCGATTTTAAGCGTACTAAAAGGACGTAAAAGTTCGAAATGTAGAGATCTAATAATACAGCAAAGCCACAGAGGGCGCCATGAAACGGGTCACCATTAGGCCATGTTTTTCTAACGGTTCTAATCTACATGTTCCTTTATTTTTATATTTTTCTCTTGCAAAACGCTTTAAAGTGTTTTTGTCAACGCGGATATGTAGCCCGATTGCAATGTTGCAGTTATCAATTTTTTTTTATAAATTTGTTTGCAGGCGAAATTACATTTTTTTAACGAATTTTCGTTGAAAAATCAATTAATATTCGTTATTAACTACGTAAAACGGAATTTCGAAACCATTGAAATTTATGCAACCAAGCATACATTCGTACTCCTCTTGAGAGCATAGGGACAGCATCACATTTAAACATCGCAAAATAACACTCAAGAAAAAATGACGCACACACACATTTACGTGTAAGTGTTAATGTGTATGTATATTCGTGGCAACAAGTGAGAATCATCTGCATCGGAGGCCGTTCGCGAGATATGTGTTTAATTTATGCGAAAGACCGTAAGTGTGTTGGATTATTACTTAACAATTTATATTACATATAAACAAAAATAATCCACTCTCTCTTTCGGTATTTATTTATTTACAAAAATTGTAAATGTTTACAGAATCATTATATCTTAATTTTACGTTTGGAGATCTTTGTTTACTACGGCCGACCCCGATGTTCCATTATTACTATTATTATTATTTTGATTCACTTTATGGTATTTTAAGATGTCTAACGTCTAGTTTGATTATCCGACAGCGCCACTATTCATGATTTCTTTCCTTCTCCCCCTAATTTACGCGAATCTTCATCGTTTTTATGCAACAATTGTTCTCGATCTTACGTGCTTTTCTTGTATTGTTTAAAATCGTAAATTTCGCTTCATTGTTCTAACCTTGAATCGGTACTTTAAACAATTTGGTGCGGCTCACGGAAGAATGTCGGCGAATTTTAAATTCTCCGTGTGAAATGAACATCTTCCACGGTAGACTACACATTTTCAAATGGGAGGTTTGTATACGTAAGCGTAATAATTTCTAGCATAAATTCGAAAGAAAAGAAAAATACTACAGGATGCGTGGATATTGTAGCTATTTGCGCGCGTACACGTATTACGAAAGCTGCTTGCGAAATAGTTAATTTAAAATTTAATGATTTTGCGAAAAATATTTTGGGTTATTTTAGAAATATGCAGAAAAAATCTTAAGTCCAAGGAAAAATTAAACAAACTAGAATATCTTCCCAGTTATTAAGTAAAAGTAGGCGGTTAATTGACGATAACTTATTCTTTAAGTGGGTGATTTAAATTTGGTAACGAACCTGACTTTAGGGATAAAGTATGGAATCAAGAGAATGTCTTTAAAACGGAAACGATGACATTGAAGGAATTTTGCGGGTAAATGTAATAACGCAAAATGCATCTAATTTCGTTTTTTGTTGTTACTGTACATTCGGTTTAACCGGGAATAGGCACAACTTTTTTATTTAAATGTGACACCCTGTATATTTTTGCCTTGTTTCTTCGTATTTGTCCGCACAGTTTTTCAGTACCATTATCTGTAAGAAATAGAAAGATAAAGCACTTCATATTTGCTGAACAATTAATTTTATTTATCATAAATTAATGACAAAATGAGAATCATCCAATTATAAACGAAATTATTTCAAACATTCAAATTGCTCGCCGTTTATCTCCTGACAATATGCAAACCTGTTAAGAAATTCCTGATTGGACTAAAGTCTGGATCCTTACGTCCAATACATAGATTGCGAAAAGCAGCATCCAAATAATTTTGAGGTAACTGCTTATTCTGTTGCGGTGTAGGAATAATTTGAGTGTTCAATAGATCCAAATACTCTTCCGCATTCAAGTTTCATGAATCCAGCGAGGACTCACTTGACCAACTTGAAATGTGACGATTAACTTTTTCCATTAAAAAAAAATACCACATTAGTTGCGAAACTTTCCTCTACATTACAAAATTTCCATCATTCTTTCGCAAAACTCCAGCGCGTCGCCGTCGGTCGAAATCATCATCTAACAATTCTTGATTCAATCGCACTTTATACAGGCAGTACTTTTCTCTTTTCAATATCCTCCTCACAGAACGACGACTTATACCATGGTTTAGTACGAAGATTGAGGTAGAAGTTTGCAGTGATTTTCCTTACTCAGTGGCAATGTTTTTTCTAATACCTTCGTTAGTTGCGATTAGCTTCAAACTTTTGACAAAATTTTAACCATTCCAATTAAATTAAAATGTTTAAGTGTTTTAGTAATAGCTGAACGTGTTATAGGATTTCTTTCGGAATGCTAATAATTAAAAAGATGGCGCACTTTCTTATGAGATCGCCAAAACCGATCACCATTAAAATTTAAATACGCTCTTTTTCTTTTAAATGCACCATATTCTGCCGTATAAGTAGTAATTTGATAGGCATGAATTGAATAAACCCGATAGTTCTTTAGTAACTACTTACTAGAACTAGAACTAGAAAAATTAAACATAACTAAAGAGTAAATGTGAAGTACTTTATCTTTCCACAGACAATGGTACCAAAATTAGTATGGGCGAATCTGGATAAACAAGGTTTAGTATAATTTGCAAACAATATACAGGCTGTCCCATTTAAAGAAAAAGAATGTTGAAGGCACTGCCAGATGAAAATTTCGAACTATACACTTTTTGGAATTTAATTTTTGTTCCTGGGATTCTGCTAACTTCCATTTGCTTTCGATTTTTTCCGTGAAAAAGAGATAATCTAATTTATATATTCAATGCGATATATTTTCCAGGGATGGATTTTTGGAAGAATATTAGTATTTTTTGGTATTTTACTAGGTACTACTTTTTTCAGATTTCAGCGACAAAAACTTAGACGCGGTAAGATATTTTACGGATTTTAAGGGTTACAACATTTCTTTGCGAAACTAGCAAGATATCTAATTAAGTTTTTATTCGTAAAAGTAAAATAAACTTAAAAATATCTCCTCCAGTAATATATGAACTAAATAATAAATTATTACTCCAATGTTTAAACAATTTCTGCGACAAAAATTTAGACGCTCTGTTGCAAATGTAAAATAAAAATCAACAAATGAGTGATCAGTAATGCGTAGATCCTCCATTGTTCTTAATCACTTCCAATTGTCTGTTATTAATAAATTTATATAAATTTAACACATAATTTTGAGGGATATTCTGCCATTCAGTCAATATTGAAGTTTTCAGTTCCTGTACCGTGAAATATTGACGGCCTCCGCCATAAACGCGACGTGTCAATTCACCCCGCATGTTTTCAATAATGTTTAAGTCTGGTGACCGTGCCGGCCAATGTAAAGTTTAATCTTTTTCCCTTTAAACCGTTCAGTAATGGTTTTTGCTTTATGAATTGGCGCGTTATCTTGCTGAAAAACAAAATTGCGCCTCGCCCATTGGCTTCCAAAACGTAGAAGATTGTCACGCAATAAGTCTTTATACGTCACAGATGTCATTTTGTTTGTGCAAAACACTATCTCACTTTTATCACGGAATCCAATCGCTGTCCATATCATCACAGATCCAGCCCCTAATTGTCCGGTCACTTTCACTTTTGGTTCCTTTCTCAGATCATGATAATAATGCGAGTACCCATCCAGTCCGTCCAAATTAAAACGTTTCTCATCGGAAAATATAACTTTTTCCCATTGTTTCTTCCAGGATATTTGTTCTTCAGCAAATCTCAACCTCGCTTCTTTGTGTTTCGCCGTAAGTGGCGGTTTTCTCAACATTTTCTTCCGTGATATTACCGGTGATGCCTTTAAAATCCTTTGAACATTACGCACGTGCGTTTGTACCCCCGCCTGTTCTGCAATAACTCTTGCTGACGCAGAAGAATTGAATGCACACCGCAATATCAGGCGTTTATCCCGCTCACTTACAGCTTTCGGTCGCCCCTGGCCTTTTGGTTTGCCGTAATTTTCCGCATCTTTTAGGAAATTTCTAACGCAATGATCGCTTCTTCGTAACCGACGAGCAACTTCCTTCTTACTAACACCATCCTGGTGCCAGGCTAGAACGTTACCCCTTTCTATCAAGGATAATTGTTTTTTTCTACCCATATTGCAAACACTTTATAAAATATAATTTCTCGCGGTGAAATGTGAACACTTTACCAGCACAACCGCTGCATATAAAGAGAAGTATCAAATTAAAACATTTTTGCTTATATTAATGTAACAAACGCACAGGGTCTAAATTTTTGTCGCATTTAAAATTCTTATTTTGATCTGGGAAAATCTCAATTACCCCTCATAAAGCAATAAATACCCAGAAATATCTATATTATATCTATATATATCTATCTATATATAATTTTTGTATAAATTATGTACATTCTTGTTATTTATTTTTGCAGCATTGCTAAAGGCGTTGCTATGAGACATTGTTTTCCAATAAATGACGAAAATCTTTTAAGGTATGATGGATAAAAAACATAATTTGCCCTACATTTCGGGAATTAAATCGACAAAACGCAGAAATATCTAATTTTATTTGTGCATTCTGTACAAAAATTTATTGTTCTATGTTAACGATTTTTCTATTAAAATAAAAAAGATAATAATAATAGAATGTAATGAATAAATTTAATTATGAAACAAAAACCATTTCAATTTATTTTGTTAACGTAAAATTTTAAACAAAAATTCACTGCAATGCCAAAAATATTAATGATCTGCTAGATAAACAATCAAAGATTTATTCTTTATTTTTCCGACAAAACTTGTATTTTTCTGCTTATCCTCCGTCAGACCTGACATAATATTCTTGCCTTTTTATTTTCAACTTTCACATTTGTTCTCATCTTAAATGCTTTCCGAATTTGATTCGCAGAAGCGGAACGCATAGAAGAATTTTCCGCTCTCGCTACAGATTTTAATTTTTAACATGAAACCTTTCCAGTACATTGGAATCTACTTGACTCGATTTAGCTATCTTACATATTCTCGTACTTATTTTTGATCTATGCTAACTCAAAGATCTAAATTTATTATTCCTACGAAAATAGGTACTCTTACAAATTCGACGCGAGTAGGTACTTAAAAATTTAAAAATAAAAAGCGATAAAGTCGAAAGTAGCCACCAATACTAATTACGTATGTACAATGTAAGACGTTTTAAGTGGGAAAGTTTCTATGTCACTCGGACGATAAATTTTTTGCAATAAATTTGGTAGTAAAGTGTAAAATAATACCGTGCGGTATCCTCGAAATAAATATTTTTTTTTAGTTTAATTGAAATTAATATCTTTATCTCAATAGAATAATAGGAGCTTCTAAAGTTTTTGTAAAATTGAAACCGAAGCTTATTCTGAGTTTGAAAGAACGTATTTTTTTTTAATAATTAAAGAAATGGTAGGGACTTTGAGAATTTGAGAATATTTTTAATCGGGGTCAATAAGCAGTAGAGCAGCATCGCAGCAATTTTCCTAATTCAGGAGTCTTACTTTGTACTTCTGGACTTCGCTTAACGTTTACTCTCTTGTAGGAGACAAACAAAATCACCATCCCAGCTGAAACAGTCACGTCATCCGTCCGCGTTTCGATTATCAGACCTTATCTAAATCCACTTAACGTAAAACCGCAAAGCGCAATTGCTCTTGCGGTTAGGCTATACAAACGTTGTAATGGTTATATTACACGTATACATTTTCTCTCTCTTACACTGCGCGCCTATTAATAAAAATCGCGTGTTTCCGCTTTACCCATCTTTCGATTTTATTGCCCAATACATGCGCGTAGCTACGGCCCGGCTAATGCAGTTCGACGTTCATGACCACAAAAGCAAGTCATCCGGTTATCATTTCGCTATGGGAATAGGGATTGGCGTTTTTTCATGGAAACCGATGACCGTTTTTGGTATGAATTCGCATCATCCTGAGGAAGAATATAGGACGTCGCGCGACAAAAATAGCTTTTTAAAACAATATCGGTCGGCTGCGTAACATCCTCACCAGCCATAAATATGCTCTCGGTTTGCGGACAACGGAATTGCAAAATGATTTCCGAAACGTTGTGCAATCCCTGGTGAGGAGACGCGTGTTGTAGGATAGCAGGAACAGATTTCCTGTTGGAGAAATTCTATTACACACGCGCGCATATACGTGAGATCCTTTTGTCTCTCCTGATAAATCTTCGCTAAGTATCGCGTTAATGTTTACTGGAAAAAAAGGAGAAATTAAGAAAAATCGCTGCCTGGAAATGTATCCTTTCCTAAATGTTATTGCTGGACTAAATTTCGACTTAATTTCCGGAACTAAGATGGAAAAAAGGAAGACTAATAATAAAGAAGTGATTTTCAGACAGTCTATTATTAAGTTTGTAACTAGAAACGTGTAATAAAACGGGTCCGTTCCTTGGATCTGCAGATACAATACAGCAAAGTGGAGAGGATGTTAAGATAATAAGGGTATCGTTAGTTAGGTTCCTTATATCTAGTAATAGTAATGGAGCTTCTATAAAAAAAAATTACGAAATTTATAAGACAACCATTGTTACAATAAACACTTTGGTCCAGTACTTGGAACGCATAAAAGTCATCGTACAGTACCTGGATAATGTGTCTTCAAAGAGATTGCGATATGATGATATAAAAGATAAAAAACGTAATCGAGAAGGCAATGCTTTTCTTTTATCTTGTTTACAACTACATTTGAAGGGATCTAGAAATTCCTTCGTTGCAAGCATATCTCCGAAACTTCTCCAACAACACGTGGGAGAGGACTGAAGCCAGCTCTAATCCCTTGGGTAGAGTCTCAGGACTGTTCATCACCTCATCGTCACTGTGTGAACAGGTCTCTGGCAACGAGAGAGGTGCAACTTGATAGAGACCTGGGCCTCGGCAAGAATGCGGAACTTATATTTGTTAACAAGTTTGACAATGCAAAGAAAAACTTCAAAGCTTGTTTACTACAGATCACCGAGTATTTAAAGCGGCAGAATGGGGAACATCTTATTCTATGCGGTTATGTATAAATGAAACAACAAATTGTTCGCTGGGCTGCTAAATTTCGTGAAACTGATGCATTAAGTTGTAAACGCAGTAGTGGTAGACACTCAGGAAAGGAGCTCCTGAAACTATTGTAGATGTGAGGCGGAGTGTAGATCAGTCACGTAAAAGGTCAACTAATTAGAAAGCTTTCATTGGAAACTAATTTGTCATATGGCACTTACTTGCCAGAATTTTCTTAGAAAAGATCTCGAAAAATATTGATATAAAATTCGAGAAGAACTCAAGTCCATTAATAACGCATGTGATTTTCAAAATCATAGCGAAAACCTTTATGGTCAGAAAACATTGGATGCTGAAAAGGTTGGCAGCACTATGGAGAGGAATTACTGGTTCATTATTTTTTCAAGAAACGGTAAACTAATGCATAATGACGAACTAAGGATGGACATTTCCCACAAAACAATGCCACAGCTCACAGAACACTACAAACAATGAACCTTTTTTTACGGCTAAAAATACAGTTTTTAAAAATACATCTCACACAGCGTACAAAATTCAGAAAGTTTATTTTCGCGGCAATCAAATCTTAGGAATTTTTACAAAGGCCATTTTCAAGTCCAAAAAACCAGCTGCATTCCCTTCATTTTCTTTTTTCCAGTTTAATACAAGCAAACTAATAACCAATCAATATTTTATTGGAAGGAGAAGAACAATTGCTCTGTCGTCTTTTTCTAATACTGATAACGTATTAGTGGGTCTAAATTGAGAACATTCTTTGGTATTATCTACATTTTGCTATTAGTACTATGGTAGATGTTTTCCCAACTCTTGGAAAATCTCCTGTTTAGGATAATTCCATTGTTAATCCAGCAATCGCTTTTATACCAAAATAAATTTTTATATTACTCTCCTAGATCATTATCTGTTATCGACCAAAACGGAAAACCAAAACAACGATTCTAGAAATCAAATCTAGCTTTTAGCTTGCACCACGTTACCAAGATATGAGACGAGCATGCACAAAAATTATCATCAAATACGGCTTTTCCACCACTTTAACCCATATCAAAAACTACAACTTTAATCAAATGGAGATTGCAATTTCGTCAGAAAGTTCAGAGGTTAGAAGGTAATTTTGTCTATAAGCAGTTTCTCACTTTCGGATCTTATAGCATATTTCGAATAAGTGTAAAATGGGGATTTTCATAAAAATTATATCCAGTTGTGAGTCGATATGAAGGCGGGGTTTAGGTTGAAACCACAGCATTGTTTGTATTGAGGTTTTGTTCTGGCAGTAATTTCATTGAATCATCCGTTTATGGTTATTTGTTTAGAATACGCAGAGATATGTTTATGAGATGTAAGATCGGAATAAAAAGGAGCGTCAACATGTTTTTTCTTTTTAATTCTCATTTATTGGAGCGGCAAAGTTAATGTATTAGCAACAATGATAAAATTCATTAACTTCATCGGGTTATGTCTCAGTGTCAAATTTGGATAAAATTAATTTTTTTCTACAGAATATCATAATTTTATGCATGTTTGATAATATCAGACTTAAATAGAGCAAATTCTGGGACAGATTGACCCTTTTTTTTAAATTAATTTTTTATCGCTTAACCAGTTAACTGATTAACATAGAATTCTCATTTCATATTTTTTTACTTTTACATTTATTTTTAATAATTTTTTGGATTCAAGTTCTTTTTTCCGTTTGCTTCTGCTCTAATTTTTTCTTTATTTTAAAATTTTTTAATTTAGAAACAGATGCTTTTAAGTTCTCTAATTTTCTTTCTTTCTACTTTTTCATTCATTTTTTTTTTAGTTGTTTTTCTTCCTTCAATTAAACAATTGTTTCAATAGTTTCGGGTGAATTTAACATTTTGGTAAAACTTATATCTTTAGAAGGAACAGTTACATTTTTTGTCAAAGATGGAACTGACGAAGATATTGAGTATAGTTGGGTATTTTAGGAGGTGTTAAGTGATCATCGGGATTCTGCGAAATTCTGCTTAAAGTTCTAAATACTACCTTTACATTCTTTTATTACTGTTGGTAAGTTTTATTTTTACATTTGGTGTCGAAGGTTCATTACAGGACCTTCACCGACACCGAGTTGCAGATATTATATTACTTTGCGTCTTCATTTACCTCCCATACCTTTATTTTCTACAACTAAATATATTTTTCAAGCCATCGCCACACCAAACGCCTCTGGCACCTACCTACTAAGGGTGCACCAATAATAATGCTGCCACTTTAATCTACCAGGGAAGATGCGGGATTTGGACAATTTAAGATACTTGGGAACTTTTCTGGGTATATAGTCCGGGCAAATTTATCCTCTCGTACAACTTACACCGTACATTTCCCTTTTATATAATTTACAAAAAGTGCGGTGTGTATTGTGTTCTTTCATAATTTTTTTGGTTATCAATACATTAATTTTATTCGAATTTAAATACAACAAAATAACGCATGCTTTATCAAATTTACTGATAAAAAAAAAATTGCCATTCTTTCAAAATAAACTTATCCCAGATTTAATTGAATGCAATATACCTAACAGCAAGTTATAATAAGTGTAAATTTCTGCATTGTACAATAAAGACCAAGAACCACTCGAATTTAACGTCTTTTCATATTTAACGCATCAACATTAAAGCTAATTTCGAACGTCTTTGATCTGAAGTACCGATATGAATTTTCCACCGAGCGCAAACTGAATTTTTGCACGCCAACGCATATTTTTCGAGATTATTCATCGCACACCATTCAGCATCCCACGCTATTCCGTTACGTCTCTTATCTAATCGATGTTTATTGTTTCTTGTTTTGTTTTCGGTCCGAACAGTCATGAGAACATCCGGTGGTACCATGCAGCCCGTGCAGTGTGATAGGAAGCCTTACATGAGCCCAACACCCCCTTCGATTCCAACGTCTTTGCCGTCGCCGCCGGCAGCTACCCAATACTACGAACACCATGTTAACAATAAATATACGATGTGAAGAAATACTATTGTTGGAAGACGAAAGAAGATGTTTGCGCCCGAATTGGATTAGCAGAGCCGAGGAGGGTGAAATGCAAGAAATAGTGGCCTTTTGATTTGAATATATACAGAGTGATAGACAAATTAGCGAAATTATTTTTGCATAAAGTCTTGATAAGTTTATCGATAATATCGTTACGCGATTCGAAGGAGAATAATTGATATAAATAATGTCTAATTGTATGCATACGATACACAAGCAAGCAACTTGTCGACATGATATCGCCTTGGCAGCTGCGTATTGTGTATTGCCTTCTTGTTAAGACGCGTTTTCGCAACAAAAAAATGATAAGCCTAATATACCTTTATTAATGTACTTATACATATTATTTTAATTTCTTTGTACATATAATTTATTTCGCTATTTTCTAGAAGATTGTACATATCGCGTTGTAGTATTAGATAGTTACTATGTAAGTGCGTACATGAGAAAATAAATTTAATCATGTTATCATACAGCTATTCAAAGAATCAAAAAAAAAGGAAATGACCGAAATATAGATGCCCCATCTGGTTGTAATTACTTTAAATAAAGGAATAATAATAAAGAATTATTTGTAATAAACTTGTGTTTCTCGTTTTATTGGTTACATCACTTCCTCCGCAACCATAATTTTTTTGTAGAATTTTGTACAATTTAATACAGTGTGTTCATTATAAATTTTAAGAAATAATAAAAATAATAGGATTAAAAGTCTCAAAGAGAAAAAAAAAATAAATACTCAACAAGCCAAACTGCCAATTAATTTTCGTAGTTTTAGTAAAACAAAATATGGATTTAACTACAATTGTAGCTATGGATGCTTTTTTCTCTAATTTCAAGCGTCACTCATTGCTAAGTTCTCCATTTTCCGTGTGCTTCACGAAGTTAGCAAAGACTAGACAGACTCGACACTCAGAGAAACCAGTAGGCAACACGAACCCATGAATAAACACGAGTCTATCTAGCCTCAGACGAACTCATTGCTATTCTCAAAGGTGCCCCCAAAAATTTTGAAATACTTCAAAAGTAAGCTTCCAACTTGAAGGAACTCTATCTCTTGTACAGTTTAACAATTTTTTTCCATGATGGCTTAAACGGATTGGGATTTTTCTTTTCCCCGAATTTTGTTGCACAGCTAATATGAAAGGAGTTCGTTAAATACCAACCCTTGGCAAGAAAAGAACAATTGTACGTGCAAAACTCATTTTACTTTTCAACATAGTCTTATTTGAGATCTATACACTTGGTCCAAAGTTTTCTTCTGTATCGCTATTTCTCCGACACTGCAAAATAGGCGTTTGATTCTACAATCGTTTCATCGTTTGCTAAATTCTTTTTCGCCGAGATAATCGCTGGAAGATAAATCTGGTGAATATGGTAAGTGCGGAAGTAATTCGTTTCTTAACTCATGGGATTTTGTCATGGCGACGACACGTGCATTGTCTTAATGAAGCAGAATTATTAAAGTTGTCCACTTTAAAAGACTGTTGTTCACAGACTAACTGACATATCTGTAGATAGGAATCCCTCAAAGGTTAGTTTTACGAAAAAAAATCAAGTTATTTCAACTTCATCGAAGTTGGGTAATTATCGATCTCCCCTTATATGAGGCTTATTTGAATAGAGAATTTTTTAGGATAAAATTCAAATCCTTCTTGGTTCTCACCTTGCAACCTTGTGCCACTTACTTATTTACGTTTCTTATGTTCTTAGAAAACAACAAACACAAACACGTCGCAGCTGAACATATTTTTAAACTTACGTACCGCCAAACATAACAGGAAAATGGCTGCTTTTGCCAAATAATAAACAATCGTGTGGGTCACTTAAGCATTATTGTTATCCAGTTAGTTTTTTTTTTGTCTGAAAATGCCATTTGCTGAGAATGAACGAGGATAAATAATAAATGAAAGTTCATGTTAAAGATTTTCTGTTACGAAATGTCCTAACTTAATGTAAACGATAACAAAAAATTTTCAACAAAAAATGTCAAAATCCAATTCAAATATTTTGTTTTGAGAGGTTTAACTCTTAACCAACGGAAATTAAAAATATGTTGAATTGCACTTTGGCAATTTGATCTTTTATTCCAAGCTATAGAAAATTGAGCGTAAAAGTTACGATGATTCAACTTCTTCGAAGAAGTGGAATTATCGTGTGCGGCCCTCCGTTACGTCATCACCCACCGCCGCTGGAGCTAATATCACTTTGCAATTTCAAATGCAAATATCAGTGTATCCGGCACACATCATAAGCATATCTATGAACACATTCATTTTCATTCAAACTGAACTTGTTTCATACTTAACTTTATTTTTCAAATCTTCTAGATTTTGTGCAGATTTTTGACTTGAAATTAATAAGAAAATATCAAAAGATCAGGGGACCTGGGTGGCCACTCCATCAACCCTCGTCTACTGACCCACCTCCCATCGGCTGTTTAGAAACTCGCAGTGGAAGGGTGCGAAGGTCATCTTGCTGAAACCGAACATCTCCAATTGATAAGCCAGAATCATTTTCCTTCGAAAAAAATTCTGCAAGAGCGGGTACAAGCGCATCCAATGGGAATCCTCTCTGCTCTGATGCTTGTAATTTTGTCAATTTACTGACAAAATTAAGCTTTATCCGAAAAAGTAATTCGGTGAATGAAGCCTGGATTACAGTTGCATAAATCCTGCATTATACGTTCCACGATTAGGAGCATCGAGTTCTTGCAAAATTTGTATTTTGTAAGGATGGTATTTTTCATGCCTAATTTCTCTAGTTTTCCTCTCCATTTTATTCACTGTGGATTGGCTGATGATATTTTGCGTTAAACAAATTGCGCACTTCTTGATCTGTTTTGGTTTTATCGCCGCATCGAATAAGAATTAAAATTTCTGTGCGCGAAATAATAAACCTGCAAGTGCGCCGCGGACTGATTAAGTTTGGTAACCCCCGATTTATGGTAGACCTATCAAAATGTAAAAAAATCGGAAATTGTCGTTTGGAAAAATTATCGATGATGTCATTAGTTGAAAGCCAGAAGTGGGAGATTGATGCAAAGATCTTTTTTTTTACAAAATTAAATTTAAACTGCCCAAGCATTTTTTTTTTGAAAAAAATGTAATTGGAGACAGGAAATTTTTTTTAAATCATGGACTTCTCAAATCTTCAAAATTTTCTCCTAAAAAATTTTTAAGAATTTAGAAAATAGAAGAGAAGCTTTGGAAATCAAGGAACATCAGTGATGTAAGAAGAAAGATTTTGAGTTGGAAATTTTTTCAGCTGATTTTAAACACTGGTTAATCCTATGAGTTTAGGTTGCCATACATCGATTTAAACAAGTTAATTAAGGCCTCAAATGTGTTAAAGTAGCGCCATCTAGTTAGAAACTTCGCTTCCAAAATGCATTAAAAAACACAGCCAACAAAGAAAACCACGCATATCAACTGTTTTGATGTCAATATACGGTATCCTGCGTCGTAAATCTTAAATCCTCCAAAGAAACAGAAAAAAACGTAGGTGCCCATGCACGTTCTTCTGGCGCTCTCTCCGAAAATAACGTCTATATGTGTATACCTGATTGAATAACTTATTGTATTACGCCTCGACGGTCGGAGAGGATAGTGTTTACTCGGCCATAATTCTCCCGATCCGGCGAGCGAACACCGCGTTTTACGCGAACCGGAATAACTAATTTAATGTTCAGAATGGGCGTTATAAATTAATGGCAGACAAAAACCAAACGGTGACTGTGGCGCGCCTATACCGCTACGCCGTTTACGCCGGCCCGAGCGTGCCCCATGCTAACGAAATTTATTAAAAGCCCCATCTCGCCGTGCAATAAAACTTTCCGTTACGGAGTTCGCGTAAATTAGACATCCGTACGATCTCGCATTATAAAGTATGGTATAGTGTATAGTAGACTCCTACGGAATGTTATTTTAGTGATAGCGATTAACGACGGCGGAGAAGAAGTTCTACTACATTAGGCAATTCGCTACGTATAGAGCTGGATTTGGATTCAAAGGATTGAGTTCGATTAAAATAGAACACGATCCGGAGTTGGATATCTTAGAAATTTTTTATTTTGTCCAAGAAAAATCCAAAGTACCCATAATTACTGTAAAATATCTTCGTACGTATTGCTGCGATGTTGAACAAAATCATCAGCAGTATCTTTTTATTGAATCTGGTGGCAACTAATAAGCACTCGCTGCGGCAATCTCGCACTGTCGAGTCAACAGTGGTAGGTTGTTACTTAACAGTCTGTTTAACAAAGTGCGCCTGGACAAAAATAACAGCTTCTGTTAATTTATTCTTCTGTTGCTGTTAAAATTGTCCAATTGTGTGCAGGAATACATTGATGCAACGACACAACTCACAAGGAAGGCTCGCCAGATGTCAAATTCAGAATCAGGTGAAACTTAATAGAGATGTATTTTTTTATAACACGGTAAAAAGTCTCACAGGGAGACGAGACTTTAGGTTGGATGGTGAATTTCTATGAACCCATCTTCAGCAGCGGAGCTTTTGAAAGTTGACTTGCGGACTGGAGCGTTGTCGTGGGCAACAACAGGACGCTTTGCGTCAGTTTTCTGCACGTTTTCACTTTAATTGAGTCTCTGCAGAAATGCATTAAACTTGCATAATATTCACCTGTTACCGTTATTCAGACAATCAGCTTATTTAGACAATCAGTCATTAAAATTCCTTGACAATCCCAAAAAATAGCTCCCATTATTTTTCCTGCAAACTTTATACACGACATTGATTCTTGTTTCGACTCAGAATCAAAATAAAGGACCCAGGTTTTAATTCCGGGGTAGAATTCTGAAAGCTGTAGTTTCTGAAACTCCTAATGAAGCTGCTAATCGTCGCTTCATTAATCCCGCATCCTCCAGTACCAAACACTTGTTTTTTTTTTTCAACAACATCAGAAATGATCACGTCAACAAGCCGATCTGGACCGCGATCACCATCCAGTGATTCTCGCCCATGTTTAAGCAATTTTGATCATTCACAAATAGTCACGACTTTGAAGGACAATTGTCTCCATACAGCGAGCCAACATTTCCTCGCGAATAATTTTTTGAGGTTTTCGTTGTTTTAATAGAAATTCTATAACTGAATTTGTTCATTTTGATAACTAACGAGAACCAACAGTTATTAGAACTAATACTGCTTCAATTGCTTTGCAGTTTGTCAAACACGGCATATTTGATGAAGATGAGGAAGAAATTCCATTTAAACTGAAAAATTGAAAATTTTCTAGTCGGGAAATATAAAAACGATCGGGTACATGCAAGATCAGTGGAGTATCCGGTATCTATCCATAACACATCCTTCCGAAGATACCCTATGTTATTACGATGCCAGAAATAAATCCAATTTCGAAATGAGATTTTTTGCAGACTTACAAAATGTCAAAAAAACACATATCTCTCGCAAATTTTATAATAAATTACCTCTAACAGTCGGAAATCTTTCCAGGAAGCAGTCTTAAAACTTACCTACTGCAGGGATACATTTTACTCGTGACGAATTCTTGAATATCGGAGATTATTCGAAAACAGTTAAAGATCAATGAAAATGTAGAAAGAGCGGATTCGCGGAATCAAAGTCGGTAGTTAAATTGATCATTCCATCGATTTTGAATGCTTTAGCGACAAAAATAATAAAAATTATTGAACGTGAAATACATAAGCTAACCTACCTCACCTTTGAAATTTTTCATAAATAAGACATTGATTAAAATTTTTCGCCGCGGCGCCTTTAGAACGTAAATGTGGAAAAATATCTTGCATTGTGTGTGAATTTCTTTAATATTTCTTTAGTACAATCGTACAATTTTTATTAGTTAAATAAAAATTGTACGATTTAGTTATGAGTAATAAGTTATGGGCTGTACAACAACGTTAAGCAATTTTTATATATTCACCAGCATGGTTTTATTAAAGGTCAATCAGCTGCTACCAACTTGATTCAACTAACGCTGTACTTTAGCGAATGTATTGAAAATCGCCAGCAAGTAGAGGTAATTTACACTGACTTCAGTAAAGCCTTTGATACGATAGATCATGCGATACTTTCATCTAAACTGTCTTCCATTGGATTTTGTCCTAGTGCTGTTGCACTAATTAGTTCTTATCTCTGCAACCGCTCCTGTTACGTTCATTACAAAGGATTTCCCGGCCTTGCATTGCAACTAGTGGCGTACCTCAGGGTCCTAACTTAGGCCCGCTTCTTTTTAATATTTACATAAATGACCTTTTACTATCTCTGGATTGCAACATTGTTGCTTATACCGACGATTTAAAAATCTTTAATAAAGTCGTGCTTCCATTTGACTCCTTCCATCTGCAGAAAAATCTTTCAATCATGTAAAAACAGAATCCATTTAAACGTAGATAAATGCGCTGTACTCACCTTTACTCGTTCGTCTAACTCACAAATATTTAACTACAACGTCGTAAATAATACTATCTGTAGGGTTAACTTGTTTAATGACCTTGGTGTACTGTTCGACCCTAAACTGACAATTTCGCCGCATATAGACGCTATCCCTTCTTCAGGATCTAAATCGCTTGGCTTCTTATTTAGAACTTGCAAACATTTTTCCAGTGATAAAACGTTAAAGGCTGTGTACTTTCCGCTTGTCCGCTCAAAACTGGAATATGCATCGTTGGTTTGGTACCCTCTTTATCATTATCTTCAGCTAAAAATTGAACGTGTTCGGGAAAGATTTCTGAAATACCTTCGATGGTACATGGGTATGTACCATCGAACTGTCATAATCAGTGCCGCGAGGAGGGTTCCTCGCGGCACTGATTATGACAGTTTACTCTGTAGACACAGCATTGACTTGCTCTCTCGTCGTAGGGAAACATCTAGTGCCAAGTTCTTGTTGAAGCTGACAAACAATGTCGATTCGCCTGCTTTACTTTCCAAGATTCGCTTTCTAGTTCCACAATACAACCATAGATCTAATAATAACACTTTTGACACCCCCATAGAACATACTAATCTGTTATATAAAGCACCCTTACCGCACAGGTGCAGGAATACCAACTTCTTAATTGATGATCCATTCTTTCGGCATTACCCCCTTTCCTTTTTTCTCATTATTTTTGTTTGTATCCTTTGTAATTTAAGGAATACGATATTAAATAACTGTTTTGATTTATATATTTTTTGTATTATTTTCAATTTTTTATATATTTCTTTATGTACTGCATTACATCTTTGCATTTAGCCCTGTTACTGGAGTTTCTATTCTGTGGGGGAATAAAGATTTATTATTATTATTATGAGTTATTTAATCTATAATTTATTCTAATCTCGTAATTCGTTATTGTCACGTACTGCGGCAATAGTGCGTCCGTAGATTGGTTTTGGGTACAATCATTGTTGGTTTACAGGACAGGAATTTGTGGCCAAATTTCCAAGGCTCGTCGTTGTGGGAGATATGTAAAATGTTCGCTCGCCGCATAAAACACGATGTTTATTGCTCCGCAACCGCTTGATTTGTTATTAAAAAATAAATCTCCAGGAAGACCTAGTTCGAGGCAATGCATTTCCGAAAACTTCAATTTAGTTTGATCGTACAGTTAATTTTTCTATTATAACTACTTACTATAAAAAATTTTTGGCAATTTTACCTCAAAAATAGGAGGTAGCTCCTATTTTCAGTGTAAATTTTCACAAATGGAAAATTTTAAAATTTAATGAAAAAATTACCACACGTACCTATCGCTTTAAAAATTTTCATTTTGCATTTAAAACATTGCATTCTTTTAAGTAATTTTCTCCGGGGTTTTTACACTTCGTGGGAATTTCAACATATTTCTTTTCTCATTGAATATTGCCCAAATTTTCTTTCATATCCGATTTCGGATTGCCGAGAGAGCATTTCTCGAACTTAACCCTTACAAACTTTCGATATATTGTGAAAATTTTCGCAAATTTCATACCGCTACACACATAAAAATGTATTCTTAGTTGAAGAATATCAATATACTAGTGTTACAGATTACATAATCCTATTCTCAGGTAGGAATATTGTTGTGATATTTGTAATATTTGTGATATTCATTTATACACTGAGATAAAGCTGTGACCATCAGCCATGTTTGTTTATAGAAGTTACGAAGAGAAGCAGTGGTGGTGACTTCTTCTCTCGAGTCTTCCTATAATTACTTTTGATCTCTCTCTCTATCTCATATGAGGAAAAGATACGTTTTTGTTAAAAAAAAAGAGTCCAGCGAAGTACAGATAAAGTTTGAAATAAAGTTTCCATTGAGGAAATTGTAATTATATTTCCATTTCTTTTAAAATTGTTGAAAATTGACATTGAAGATTGAAAACTTTGGTTACCATATCAATTCAATGTCAAGTTGAAATTTAATACTTCAGCGCCGGGGGCTGGCAAGTTGATTTGGATTTAAAATTAAGTAAACGTTGAATTGGAAAATAGAAGAGTAACTTTTGTCTCGGAAAACGACATTTTTTTCAAAATTATTAAAAATGCTATTCCAATAAAAAAAGGATTTCTATTAAATAAACAAGCTTAAAACTTAACTTACTTGCTCTTTTTGATATAAGTAGACATCAAAACTTAATCAGTAAAACATTTGGAGGAATTTTATGGGGAAAAGAGAACATTAAAAAAAATTAAAAAAGGACAAAGCCGAACCGGGGTGAAAGGATATTAAGACGCGAAGACTCATCGAAGAAGTGAAATGAGCTCGTGTGCGTAGTACCAAGACTGCATATTATTATTTGGCTAACGTAAACAATCAAACTTCTATCTATCTTTACCTGTTTTTTAAAATACTTAGCTAGAATGTAGGGATTATTATAGCGAATTTGTTTAATTAAAGTCAAAATTCAAAATTTCTTTATTTGAGCATAAATTTAAGAAAACTCTTCACAATTTTAATTATTGAATCTTTATTTGACGTAATTACTAAGAATATTAAAATTGTCTTAAAGACAACATATACTTTGCTAATATATTTGTTTTATTTCCACATATACAATGACATTTAAGATACATAGAAATATCCGTATATTTCGAAGTACAGCCATAAAATATGCAAATATCAGCAATAACCGAGACAGCTCGCCGTATTGGCGCTTCACACAAGGAAACAGGTTTGATATCACGTCCATCGGGGTATGACATTAATTTTGCAACAAATAGTACATGCGCTTGTAAATACATACAAAATCCTAATTGTGTAAAATGATACGAAAAAAACGGAATTGGGTATCAATCAAGCATAAGCGTACTCTTTGATAAAATAAGGTTAACAACCCAACATTTTGTAAAATACAAAATATTAATATAAATAGTATAAATTAATATATAATTTCACTATGTAAGTCTTACTGTTAGATATACAATGTTGAAATGAAATGAAAATTGTAATAAATTCTTTCTAGGACTTTTCTGTTTCAATTTTACTTAACCTCTTTATCATGAACTTCTTTTAAGAACATCATGAATTCCCGCAATATTTGGTTTGAATTTTCAATATGCTTGTCTTAAATACAAGATGTCGTCAAAATAAATCATTTAATTCAAAAAAAAATTAAAGTCGTAGAATTATGCGGATAATGCCTATCTTGGACTTTCTTAAGCATGTGATCGACGTCTGTAGAAGAGTAACCATTGTAAATAGCTATATTTTTCATGGATTCAAGTTCATTGCTGTACCTACCTATTTGTACTTAAAGGAAATTTGACTAATCTTTTAATTAAGAAACCAATCGTGGCCATTTTGTGTTGTTCACAGTGATTAGAATCGATCATTAGTGTCTGTTTCCTTTCTATAGATGTCTATTTCCATTTTCTTGTTGTTTCTGCTAAAGTTACTAAACTTATTGGACTATTCAGGAACGGAAATTGATTGCTCACTTCTTCCTCTACTGTGAATTTAACAGTTTCGAATTTTGAATTAAGTGCCGCGAGGAAATCCAGAATAGTACTTTTCCTGGTATCAAAGACCGCGAAAATATCGTCTACGTGCCTAAACCAAATTCTAGGAAAATTTACTCATGAACAAATTGGCTGAATGAAAGAGGACAGGGCTTTGCTCTAATCGTTGCCAATTTTAATTCATGCAGAGTGAAGTTAGTCTTTATTCTGCAACTGTGGCATCATCAAATTGTTAAACTTTGGAAACTCAACGAAATACTCAACGGTTTCGGGAACCGGTACACTGGGGATAATTAGCTAACATCAAACGACGCTATGCTTTGGTCTCTAATTACTACTTAACTTTTCAAACATCCTTATCACTGAGGAATTTAAAGAAAATATTAAAAAAACAACAACAATATCAATTAAATTTCAACTAACACCTTTATATCAACCCAAAATCCATGATTATACGTATCAAATTAGTTGTCGCCAGCATGGTCAGAATTCCCAGAAATTATTAGGTGAGCGACAAATATCATATTCGTCGATTAGATCACCGTTTATTTGTAAACAATTACTAGCGCTTGCGTGATTTTAAATCCGTCTCTAATAATGCGGTTGATAAGGTAAGTTAGGTGATTCCCGAAGAACCGAACACGATACGTTGTTTAGATTAAGAAATAACCAAAATCGTAAGCCACATATTATTAATTCCTCAAAACAACTGACTACATGACCTACAAACGTCGATATCAACAAAAAAAAATGGGTTTGGTCTCAATTCGTCAAAACGAAATTAAGGTTGTTTGATTTGACGAAACATTAATCACTGTATAAACGTAAACAATAATATCGCGTAACCACATAACACTAATTCCTTATGTTTTTTTTTTAAGCTTTAATTATAATTTTTATCACGGAAAATGACTACACAGGAAGGAAGGATTTCTAAATTGCTATTTTATGGTTAAAGGATGATTTTGCGTTCGTTTAAAAGTAGGAAGCGTTAAAATTTATTGTTATGTTTATTCTTATTTTATAGGGTTTTAATACGGAACGTTTTTATATGTAGAATAGCGCAATGATGATGGCTAGTATTAAAATTCTTTTGAAAAAGATGGTTTCTGGAAAGCGGCGTCGCTTTTCCTAAGAATAACGGCTAGTTTAAATCTACTTATCAAGATAAACAAAACAAATTTTGTTAAATTAATGATTAAAATTAAAAATTAAAAATAAAATTAAAAATTAAAAAAATTAAAAATAAATTAAAATTAAAATTAAATTAAAAATATCCCATTTTTCTGAGTGTAGGTTCTTATCGTCCAAGCGCGTGGGATCTTCGATACTCCGATGTGTTTAGAATTACATTCATTTCCGATCACTCGGAACTTTCTAGAACTTAATCAAAACAAATGGTTAATTGTTATAGGTTTAGGTTAGGATTATGAACACGTGCGTAAGTTTAGGGCTTTATGCAGTATTGAATATACAGGGTTCGGCAATAGGATTGAATGCTCTTTACTGAGCCACTATGAAGGAAGTATATCTGGTCCGATTATTATAAAATAAAGCACAACTTTGGAAATTCGTAATAACATTTTTAGTTTTTAAAGTTAGCATCCCATTAACCTTTTATTTAATAAAGTTGCCTGCTAGCAACATGAACTTTACATATACCTTATAAGCTCTTTTCTCAAACTACTGCTTTGTACGAGGAATATTACCTGTAAGCAACATTATGCTTATGTTTAGATATAAAGTACTGTGAAATGAGTGCATAACAGCAGGCCCAAAAGGCAAATAATTTTATTACCTCCTGAAGATACTAATTTATTGGACGTAGATGTATCGGACTGACAGACTTGTTAGACCAAGACGAACACATAAATACCGATGATGCAAGTGAAATAATTTTCACAGAATAGGAATTTTGCGTAGGTAAAAACCAATGACATTCCCGCATTTGTCAATGAATACCTTGGTGAAAGTTGTGGTGAGAGCTGGGAGGATGAAGACGAAATTCCTCATAGACAATCACGGAGATAAATGGCAACGCCTAATCGTGTTTTAGATTTTCCACTAAATTTTGATTGGCAAAAGAATATCAACCGTGGATGTAGACCATTGATTCCCAGCGGGGGCTGGAGCCTTTAATGGGGGCAGTAGCTGATCCAGGAGCAAATAGGGGGATGTCAAGAGGAGCGGCGCTTTTAGCTTAGTTTAGTATAGGTTGACGATGACAGGCAGGATTCGGAAATATTAATTTATGTACACACGAGCGTGTGCGTTTCAAATTTTGTCTTTTTGTTCTTGTTCATGTTTGAGAAGAAGAAACAATATGAGCATTGCCCACTGTGATGGAGCAATTGCCTTCATCGTTCGTCCGAGACAATTTCAGATGTCTGAATCGTTTTTTCTATCAATTTGGCTCAGTATTGGACTTTCTTGAAGACAGAGACGAAAAATTGAGCATGATGAGCTCAAAACATCGGCAAAACAGAAGCTCTACTGATCGACTTTGAAAAATTCGGCCATTACTAAATTCTATCCGTGAATAATTCAGAAACAACATGAATCATAATATTCCATTGACAAGATGATGATTCAATATAAAGAGACCAGAGGAACTTCAGCAATATATACAAAATAAGCCTCATAACTGCGGATGTACGTTGTGTTGTCTCCGGTATAATATATGATTAGACATGATGATAGGTGAAATTATTACTTTTTTGCAGCGACTAGACGCGCTCGTGTTTTGTCGACTCTCGGAGAAACCAGTAGGCAACACGAACCCTTTCTTATGAGACGAATAGGCACGAGTCTGTCTAGTCGCTGCAAAAAAATTAATAATTTCACCTGCCTTGATCATCTCTATATATGATTCTGTTTCCTACGTAGGAAAAGTTTATTCAGATCTTACGATATACAATGATTTTACACAGAATTGCAACATTATGTGCTTTAAGACTTTCCTGCATATTTTGGAACATTCTTCCTCATGGTTTATCAGACTTTTTTTAACACTCATTAAATATTGACACTTGTAATCGTTTTAAATAGTTTTTTTCCAATTTGTTTAAATGTAATAAAACCTTGAATATTTACAGTATTTACGAAAATTTTATCACGAAGTATATCTCCTAATCATAATTTTGATCTCAATGTGGCACATGCACGTATCGCCTATGGAGCAACGTCGTAAATCAACAATAAAAAATAAAAATAGTCGCATCTAAATGCATCGCATATTGAAATTACATACATACAACATCCGAGAAGAAGAATTTTATTTTCGATTCGAGTCGTAAATCACACGCACGACCCGACGCTTATTAATAGACGATCGAAGCCGCATTCCACATTAATAATGAAAGCTCACAAATCCATCCTCGTCGCAATAATTCCAAAAACAATGTAATTGTACGAAACCCGAACGCCCGCGGCCGATATTGAAGTGGCGGTGCATGGCGCTGCGATCGCCCGCCACTTACGAACAAAGCCTTCGAAAGATTCACTCGCTTTTAAAAAGTCCTTTCTTAAAATGTGGTCGCTTGCCTTATTTATAAGGGTCGCACATGAGTTATTGCACCACTTACTTACCACAACTCTTGTTACGTACAGAATAACGGATGATGGCTTTAAAAGACGAGGGATGAAATGGAATGGAGATACTCCGGAATGTCCTGGACAAGTATGAAGGGCTTGTCTAGCTATTGGCATTGTTTGCGAATATGATTATTTTAGGAATAATATAGACTAAAAGGATGTAAAAACAATTTTAAGTGTAAAAGTTGCATTGAAAAAATATTTGAGTGTGATTATAGCCTTCCTTAATAGCTATTTTAGTATTTAACTGGTGGCGCTGACAAGATCAAATCTTGGTACTTTTTTTGGGTTCAAATATCTTTTAATTTAATTTGGAACAACGGAATAACTGATTAGTGAAGTCGTCTGAGATAATCTCAGCTTATTTGATTAGACGTAAAAATATTAGCCAGATATTCCGCAAACAAATTCACATTTTATCTGTTATCTCTGGCCTACAGACCTAGAATCTTTTATAAACGAAGGAATAGAAGATTCTTCATATCCAAAAACGATAGCTTCTGGGTTTCGTTGTTTAGAGATATTCTGACAAAGACAAAATGGGAATTTATATTGCTCTTGGAGTACCGCCTAATTTTCTCTTCTTGCTCTATTCTAATGTTAGTAGAAAATCCAAATTTTTATAACTGATCATGTAATTAAATAAATAATAATTACTCTATCAATTGGTTAAAGCACGTATAATTAATGTCGTGAATCTTGTCCCGCTCTCAGATGCCTATTGCGTTGTACGTATTTTGTTTTATCTGTTCGTGAAGCTTGATCGTGTACACTACCGCTCATAATTATTCAGACACCCACGTTTTCTTATATTATTTATGCAATATTCTGTTTTTAAAAACCATTCTTCCACAAATGAATACTTTTTTGAAATAGAATTACAATACGCAAAAATCTATTCGACAAAGCTATTTAAAATAAACTATTACCTGAAATAGGATTATTGTCATAAAACCCCCATTAATACGCAAATACAATAAGAGGGCGTAGGAATTCCCGGAAAGATTTATCCGTTTATTATAGTATGCGTAATGATTTTGTACTAATTTTGTGTAAGTCTTAATGTAAAATTTCCAAATTAGAATCAGTTGTTTTGTAGTATTCATGGTGGTAAGATCGTGTGCGAAATACAGAGTGACGATTGTTTAAAATGGCGAAAAAAAAGGAACTAAGTATTGAAACATGTTCGCTTTTAGTTGCCTACCATAAGAGTGGCAAAACTAATAGGCAAATTGCCCGAGAATTAAAAGTACACCCTGCTACTGCCGATTGTAACATTAAAAAAATATAAGGCAAATGGCAGTATTTCTAATAAACTACGAAGTGGAAGGCCAAATGTGACAACAGTTGCAGAAGATCGCGAAATTGTAGTCACCAGCAAGAGAAATAGGCAAAAAACCGCTCCGAAAATCACCGCAGAAGTAAATGAACATCGCTAGAATCCAATTAGCGTGTCTACAGTGAAACGTCGCCTACAGCGAGCCGGTCTTCATGGGCGAATTGCTATGAAAAAGCCGTTGCTGCGGAAAATTAACAAACGAAAACGACTCCAATGGGCCCAATGGTGAACATCGAAATTTGACTGTGGAAGACTGGAGTAAGGTGCTTTGGACCGATGAGTCCAAATTGGAAATTTTCGGATCTCGAAGGCGAACATTTGTCAGACGATCGGTGGCCAAACGTGCAAGTGAGCACTGTATTGTTCCCACAGTGAAGCAAGGGGGTGGATCTGTAATGATTTGGGGCTGCTTTGGTGGCACAACTGTTGGCGACATCGTCAAAATTGAAGGTACATTAAAAAAAGAAGGTTACCGGGATATCTTACAGCAGCATGCGATACCTTCAGGAACACGAATTTTGGGTCAGAATTTTGCCTTTAAACATGATAATGACCCAAACTATGCAAGGAATATTTGCTTGTTTGGAGACAGAAGGAGTTTTAAAGATTATGGAATGGCCACCCCAGAGCCCTGACTTGAATCCAATTGAGCTGCTGTGGGAAGAACTTAACCGACACGCACGTCAATCAGCTCCAACGTCCGTTGGTAGTATGCGGCACGCACTATAATCAGCTTGGGTGAAAATAACCACAGACACGCTCGCAAAACTGATTGCAAGAATGCCGCGCCTATGCGCTGCAGTAATAAAATCCAAAGGAGGCCACATTGACGAAACAAAAGTTTAAACTTTGTAAACATTTTTCTTTCTTTTCGACGTGTATTAAAACATAAAACTACGAAATAAATATATTTATGTACAATTCTGTCTTATTCTTCTATGATTTATATCACAAATTTAGGGTGCCGAAATAATTATGAGCGGTAGTGTAGATCGGAATTTTGAGCAAAATTTTCCATACCTCCAAAAATATGACACATTCCCGTATAAATAGACGAAAATAAGAACTGCAAGAAAACGCAAAAAGTGTCTACGTGAGATCTTCACGCAACGATAGCGGTTTTTTAAGCCGAAAAGACGTCATAGCGCCACACGACCGTCGTCCCATTCATTTCCCCGAAACCGCAAGGGAATTATAGTAATTTCATAAACACGGACTATTATATTTTAGATTTGAGGAAGCGGTTATGAACAGATAAGAACACTGATTTTATTTTTAAAGCGTAAAGTTTGCTAAACTCATGTGTCGTGCGGCCAATGGATACAGTGCGCTGACTCATGCGGCGCGACGCTGAAATTTCGCGAAAAGGACGCTTCCGCTTCAGGAAACGTCGTCCGCGTTAAGTATACACGACGACACGGATGGCGCCTGTCGGTTTGCCGCATGTATTACGAATCTATTGCAAAACGTCGGGTGGTTTTCGTTTTTCTAACGACGATCTCACCGTGCGGTCAAGGAGAACGAATCCGATAATGATTTTCTTGCAAAATTTGATTCGTAAACGTGCATTTATCTATTGCAGTAAACAAGGAAGTCAGGCGACGTCGCTTACGTTAATTTTCATCGTTGCTCAGTTACCATTAGTCGATAGAATAAAAGATAGCTAAAAATGAATTAGTCAGTGTTGGGAATTAATGGGAAATTGGAAAAAGGGACTATGAAAGTATATCATTTATTTTTAAATCGAACAATGCATTGAATACGTCGATAACTTTATAAACTATGTACAAAAGTAACTCGCTCACTCTTAAAATTGTTTAATTTGTCTTTCAACCACTTTTCAATTTGCAAAAAAAAAGTACATCCCACAACCAACTCTAAAAGAGAAGCCCCGAATAATTAATTTCATTTATTTTAAAAGGGGTCGACGATTGGTTCTAAATCAGACCATCGAAAAGATGCTTTGCGATACATATGCGCTTCCGCCGTTCAGAGATTTACCATCTCTATCTTAGATGTTGCTGGAACAAGCAGTATACAAAAGGTACAAAACGCCTGTTTGAGGCCTATTCACAGTATTAACAAATTCCAGCACATAATAGAAAGGAATTCGAAGTCCTTAATTTATTTAAAGCTGCCTCATCTATGCACCAACAAATTTGGTTTCGAACAGACGTCCACCCTTGCACGACAGATCTCTCTTTTTAGTTTACAACATCCTACCAATCAATGACAAAACGTGTCCCGTTGTAAGAACCAATGGGTGCCCCGAATGAACTTGAGGATTTTAGATTTTAGTTATCTGAAAAAGTGTAAGTTTCATGGTGGAGCGTTTCACCTTCAAAGAACGCATGAAAATTATCCAAGCTTATTACGAAAATGCGCGTTTTGTTACGAACACTGTTAGTCAACTTCGTGTCGTTTTTGATCAAAATCATATTCTCAGCGATACAGCAATTAGGAATCCAATTGCAAAATTTGAGCGACCTGGTTCAGTTTTTGATATCAAGAGACCATTATAAGTATGTAACGTTCGTTCATCTGAAATTATCGCTAGGGTGAATGAATACGTGGGCGAAAGCCCAAAGACCTCAATTCGTCATTGGTCACAGCAGTTGGCCAGTAACTAAAGCCCATGGATTATCAAAACCTCCGAGTGTTTGGCGATTGGATCTTGTATTCAGCAACCAAGCTCATTCTCACGTCGCTGGTTACATTAATAAACGAAACTATCGCTTTTGTGGAGGCGAAAATCCTCGAGAGATTGTGGAGAAACCACTGTATCCACGTCGTGTAACCCTTTGGTGCGAATTTTTGTCCCAACGTGTGATTGGATCTTACTTTTTTGAAAATGGGAATGGGGAAACAGTAATTGTTGATGGTGAATGATATTGTCAGATGTTGACTAACTTTTTATGGCACATGGAAGATATATACCTCAACAACCTCTTCTTCCAACAAGAGGCGTTACTTGCCACGTTGCTAGAGAAATTGTATATTTATTGCGCGAAAAATTTCCTGAAATGGTGGGCCCTCAAGATCGTGCGAGTTAACATCTAGACAATAAGGGTTTTCGAATGGCAATGCGTCCATGAAGGTCCGCTTGTTGAAGTCGACGTTTTACCGTACTCGCCGAAACTTGTTCTTCACGGCCGCGATTGACTTCGGCTGCTATTTGTGGCGCTGTTAATTTTCTATTGCGTTTGCTTAATAATACAATTCTCAAATCTTCAGCTTTTGTTGTTTTCCTAGATGCTCCAAGACGAACACGATTTTCTATAGTTCCGGTTGTCCGATATCGCTTTATGATGTCATTTACTGTTTAACTTCTCATATTTATTTTTTCAGCAAGTTGTCGCCCCGAATATCCTTCTTCAAACAGCGTAATAATGCGTGAACGTTTTTCTACACTGGTAGGCTTGCCACGTGCCATTTTGAAATAAATTTTCTTAAAACTTTCGCGCAAAAACGACAGATGCACACCAACACACGTTTAACAGTAAAATGAAGCAAATTTATATCTTTACGCCTGTGATAAATAAACAAGAGTGATGCTGCGGTATATTTCCTAAATGTATTGTTCGTTAATAATCCCCAAACGTCCCGTTTCAAAAGATCGGTACTTCCGAGAAATTCTTGGAATGATAATAAAAGGGACTTTATTGTGGTTGTCGCAATATTTCTACTTTACATAATAATTTATGGCTTTAATCCCTTAGAAAAGAGTGTATGCTTAATATTTTTCTAATTTTATACATCGAGCAATCGAACTGCATTTTACAAATTTTTTCCTTTACTACCCTTTCTTACTACACATCACTTACGTCAGAAAAAAAAACAGAAAAAACACTACTTAATCCATAACATCATCATCAGGATTTCATCGACTTTATCTTGAACTTATCTAATTCTCCAATAAAGATAGTCGATACAGCAGCAGCAGCAACAGGATAATCTCCTCTATTAATTAAAACGCTGAAGAACACGTTCGGCGTGCTACTGTTGTCAATTTCTCGAGTACCGCCACACGAAAAACACGGTGATGTTTATGTGAACAAATTATTTATTTACCGTACGGTTTTCAGTAAGCCTGTCCCTCTAAATCCGAGTCCGTACGCCTACCCCTTGCGCCGTAAAATCTTATCGTCGACGAGCGATAGATAGTACGCTTATTTTCTGGCTTCGAAACGGTGGTAGTCTGAATAATTTATGTTCTGGGAATTTTCGCATTCACCTACTGACAGAAAACAAACAGTTGTACGCGCCCTCGAGTGCCTCGAAAATGAGATAAGATAAATGCGAGAGAGTTGATGTACGGATACTTGTGAAGGCATATAAGAAATATGCTCAAGAACCGAACCGACGCTCGCCTGGTAGGTAAAAGATTCTGGTTTCTGCCCTCGCATATATTATGTATCTCTATGCGTGTGTGCGTGTGTTAGTTGTCACGAAATTAATGAGTATATTGCCTCTAATATGACGTCTACCTCTTCGAGTATGATTTATAGGATAAACACTTCAGGGAGAAGTTATTATTTTGGAAGCTAATGTGTATAAGTGTATAGATATAGCTATACCTGTTAGGAGATAATGGTTAAAAAGAAAAAATACTCTAAAAGTTGACAAGTGATAAATATGACAAGCAGAATACAAATTGGTTATGAATTATTTTAGCCACACAAACATGCGCATCATTCTACGCTACGTTTGTTTTTACTTACAATAAAGATGCTGGATCGGTGAGTGTAGAATTGCTTGCAATTAAGCCTCATCTTTGATTTCATTTGCATTGTTAGTGGTTTACTTTATCCTCTTAAAAACAAGAATAGCAGCAAATTTTTGTTTCATTTATCCGAGCCATTTATGGTAAAAATTAATTCTTCGCGGAGATTGTGTTAACAACCCTGATGGGTTTTGTTACATTTGTCCTAAATACAGCGTTCCAACAGAAAGAAAAAATATAATCGATTTCAAGAAACAGGCGTATTGGGCGTACTTTGGGCCAACAAAACAAGGTTTGGGTGCTGCATAAAGTTTGCAAAAACATACCTAAAATCACTTCGCAGTTCGACTTAATTTTAGCATGGGGTGAGCCCGAAGATCATTTGGGTGATTGTTATTTTTGCGCTGTACACTGCCGTTCAGTGAAGTTCGGTCATACAATAAAAATCTATTATATCACACTGTATACAATTAATAATACATAAAATTAGAAAAATATTAAGCATACACTCTTTTCTAAGGGATTCCAAGTTATTTACAGCATATCGTCTGCTAGTTAAATCAGCCTTATCTAAGAGGATAAGAACCAGGTTCATTAACCAACAAACCAACAAGATAATTTAATTCAACATATAATCGCAATTTTATGTAGATATGCGATAAAAAGCTGTTTAAATATCTCTTTGCGTAGATAAATTAAATAATTTTTAAGGCTCGCTTTTCGTTAATTTCGTAAATTTTCACGCTCAGGAGAATTCAAGCCAAACAACCGTTATCTCGCGATAATGGGCAACTTTCCTAAAACATTGTACATCATTACAAAATATATTCAAAGTATTTCTTCGAAGTATAAAGCAAATTATTTCGATTTATTAAGAAAAATTAATCGTTGCGATCGGAAAAGGAAATAAAAAAAAACCATAATCTTACAATAAATAAATAGATCGATATAGTCATCAAAATAATGAGTCATTTATTCCTTTATTAATAGCTGATCATCACCAATAATTAGTAAGCAAGTTTTTCTCGAAATCGCCGTGAAAAAAATATAAACAAATTACGTATACGCACGCGATTCTTTAAACTTTTCCTGGGAATTAGTTAAGAATCTGACGATGCTTATCGTTATCACACGTGAGGCTTTTCCATGCGGACGGCGTTTGTTAAGTAATATCCAAAAATAATCGTTCCCACATTGTCAAAAGGAGAATTTCAACTTGCCACATATTTATTTATGTACAGTTTGTTGCAAGAAGAATTGACATTTGTTTTACAAGTAAGATTTTCAAGAAATTTTCTCGTTGTGCTTTTCAACAGACGCTTTCGTCTGATTTTGTCATGGCATGTTTTACCTTTTCCTAATTTCCTGCTTTAGGCGGTTCTTCTGTAGACGACAATATTCATTTGACCAAATCTTCTTTGGCTAGCATATCGGCCTCTTTATTTCCCTCAATCCCTTAGTAGTTTGTCACCGGGAGTAACGTAACGCAGATTTTACGTCCCAGCCACCTTAAGCTCTAAACACATTCATCCATCAGGTCGGATTGATACATGTCGTTTCGTTTTCCTCAGAATAAGTGTAAACATTAAGCCTCTGCACTGAGAAAATGGATTTGTTGATTCAAGAAAGCCGGCAATGAGTGAAAAAAATGATATTTTTCAATCAAAGAAATATTTTTTCTGCCAACGAATTTTTTGTGAATGAAATTGAGTTTTTAAATGAAAGAAACGTCACATTGTTAACCAAAGAAATAGTCACTATAGTTTGATTGTGATGGCAACTATAACTTAGAACTGGTTACCTAAATTTTGTATAAGAAATGTTCAAAAATACTTAACCAAGAAAATGCTGTTTGCGCATCGCTGTTTGCCTCTCGCGCTTATATTATCCTCCTTCAAGTGGAGTCCAGAGGAGATACTCCTGGCTCGTTGTTTTTGAAGAAGGGTGCAATCAAGAGACACATTTCCTTGACTTTAAAAAATCATTCTTTTGCACCTGATGTACTCTTTGATGCAAAAAAAAATATTTCAAAAAAATACAATTTTATGAATGCAAATAATATCTTTATATTTACTTATATCAAAGAAATATTGCTTCCGGTTAATAAAATAACACAAAAGCAAAATATATTTCTTTCATTCAAACAATACTCTTTTTCTGTGTGACTGAAATGTGTTAATTTGCAGAGGAAAACCGAGAAAGAGACGGATGGAAGATGACATACTAGCAATGAGCGTAAAAGACTGGAGAATAAATAGAAAAATTGAAGAAAACTACTAATATAGCTAAGAAACACCCAAAACTCTAAAACCAGGTAAAGAGGGGACATTATGGGAAATCCTACAGCCGTGGTGTAATTGAAAATTTATATTATTATATTATATTTAGGATATTGTGAGAGGATTCTTGTTATCTTCAAGAGATAACCTACATTATAAATAGTAGAATCGAAAGAGGATAAAGGAACTTATTTTTCTTCTAAAAGAAAATTGAATATTGTAAAATTTCACTACTTTTAAACTCACATCGTCTTCTGTAGCGTACTTCATGATGTTAGTGTACAATTTTTTCCTGAAATATTAAACATTTAATCCTCCAAAGATTCAACATTCTCAATATAAGATAAAGGAATGCAGCCAAAGAAAGCTAGAGTTAATAATAGCAAGTAATTACTATGGAGATTGCATTCACTAGAAAAGTAAATTTCCAGAAGTCTTGAACTTCGCCATGTTCCGTACATCCCTTTTCTACATTTTAAGTTTGTTTTTCAATTACGTTTGTACTTTTCCATAAAGATTTTTTTCTGAAAATTGAAAGATTGCAATATTTAGCAAACTCTTGAACAACTTCAACTTTAAGCTTCAGCAAAGGATGTTTTTACAACTTAGAGCCCGTCTTTCCAAATGCAATATAATTGAGAAATACTGTCAAAACAACATTGAGATGTCCAAATTTCCTTGGTGGCCGAACATTTTGACCATAATTTGTATTATTTCATGGGGATAGGCTCGACCAGACGGAATAACGAAAATGCGATGCTAAGATATCAAACCGCAAGCGATAACGAAAAAACGCAAGCACAGAAGAAAATAAACAATCTCCATCTCAGAAAGTACGTCAATTTTAATAGTTTACAGACGTCACGTGATTACTTCGAAAAACTCTTTATGTAATACGCGCAGTATGCATGTTGTTCCATCTACTTCGCTTTTCACATGGAAAGTATGTTTATTATGCTTTCGGTATTACGGAGTTTTTGCCTCCGACAAAGGTGGTACCACTTATTTCGTCGTTCTCTTATAGATCCAAGATGTTAAAGAGCGTAAATCAAATAAGGCTCAAGGATTTCGGTTTCTGTGTTCATTTTTTTGTTGTTGTTACAATGTCAATAGCTATTGGATAGAATTCTGAGAAATTATTTATCTGAGAGAGTATCTCTGCAGTGAATCGGTTTATATTCCAATATTTGGTGGCAGAATCTGATCTCATTAAAATTAGTCACTGAGAATCCCTAATAACGTCATTTAACTGTTTAGCGTTAGGAACTTACATCCAAGGTCTTTAAAGATAAATGATTGGATGTATCTATTTATGTAAATATATATCAATAAATAAACAATTGGTGAAGAAACACTTGTTAACATAATGACATTAATCGTATGAATAAACTATAACATAACCGGCAACATAAATAAATGCGGTGCACACCAAAGAATTTCAAAAAGTTCCCTCTATATTCATAAAAGCTCTTAACATCTGCATTCAAATTAAACCTGATAAATAATCTAACCTGGACCAAAAAATAAAAGCAAAGTTCGTAAAAGCAAGACTCATCACTGAGATTCCGCTTCACTATCCGAAGAAGCAGGCACCGAAATAATTGTCTTTCTGTTTTTATCCACGAGAAGGCGAATGGGATTGTAGAGCTTTACAAAAAAAAATTCTTTTTTGCAGAAATAGATAACATCTTCTTATACGAAAGTTTTATAGTTTTAGGAATGTCAGCCGGTCCTCCTCGACCATGAATCCGCATAGTACGATATTCTTCTTTGTCGTAATTATGTTTGTATGAAAATACAACCTAGTTGTTTCATTTCGTAACGCAGCGCCATTATTTAAAGGCGTCCTTTGATGTGTTTTTAAGGAAAACCGCCGCGTCGAGAAAATCAGAAAATCTTAATTCTTGGACGTGAAAAAGAGCAGGATGTTGTTGCACCCTCCTGTAGATCGGGCTACTGCAAAAATGCTCAGCAAATCGTCCATTATGTAAATATAAACATTCTTTTTTGCTGTTTCTATCGCACTATCTAATGAGTCTACTTCTCCATAAAATTATGTTGAATTGCCTCCAAGTGGCTATAGTGAACAATATAAGACAAAAACAATAAGGAATAACGCTGCAATGTATTAGTGCGGTATAGCAAAATGCCCTATTTGAAGTTGCTGCCTCATAGACTGTAAGATTATAAGCACAGAGCTTCAACGAAAAGTATATGGGCGACACTTCAAACGAAGGATTTTATAAGACACTTTGTAAATCCAAAGAAGCACTTAGAATCCTCTTCATTTGTTCAAATGTTGTCGCGATTTTTGGCGCCTGATTACGTCGTTCTAAATCTTCGTAGGGTAGTACCCCACAAATCCACTTATTTCCAGTCCCTAGGAGGCCACACCGGTCATTGGTGCAAAGAAAAAAGATAATGCAAAAGATGCTGTACTGGATAAAGGAGATAACAAAAACGAAAAATACCAACATATAGCGAAGCTAATACGATTCTGCACCAACCCTGCAGCTGCCAACCTTTTTAAAAATTGAAAAATGGAAAAGACTTTTTTGGCAAAAAAAAAACATTAAGTTAAGAATTAATCAAAAGAAATTAAAAACTTGGTTTCCTCAGAAGTATCATTGTGTGATAATGTTTGTTTTGAGACCACTTACAGATCATTTTCTTGACTATTTTTTATTTTCTATTTTCTGAACGCGTTGTCGAAATGTTTCCCTTTCTTGAAAATTCTTTAGATTGAGGAATAAAAGAACTACTTTAAAACACGAAATTAGAATTAATCCAACCAACGTCATATTCCCCAGCAATCGAAATGTTCAAGTTTTTTTTTACTTGCCAATCACTACCTTTAACTTCTTGCTGCCGTCCGTCAGGATAGGAGCGATACTCGAAAATTAGTTGTTGCAGAAGCCTAGTTCGTTTATATGCCTTAAAAGAAGGTTCCTGAAAACTTTGCGGAAAACAGTGCAGGAAAAGTAAAATGTCCCCTTTTGCAAGGAATTTGCTAAATACATTGAAACGCAGCAGGTTAAAGCAAGTTCTTAGTTAGTTTTTAACTACTGTAGCTACTTTAACTACTGTTACCTGAATAGATCTATTGCAACAATATTTTTGTCTGTATTAGAATAATTGAAGGCATTTCAAGGACTTTAACACTAATCTGCTTCCTTCAATTTCGTAGATGTTGCCAACGGCTCATTAAAATGTTGACGTCGTGTATGACTAACAGCAACACATTTCCTTAGAAGACCTTATGCCATCTCCAGATCTTCCAATTGGATTCCTGAGATCTGTTTTGTTGAAGAATAGCATTGATGATTGGTTGCTGATGTATTTCCAAACCATATCCATAATATTCGTTTGTCCAAATCTACACAAAG
>LR736865.1:7882070-7899821 GCA_902654985.2 Oryctes borbonicus
AAGACAACGCTGTTACCTTTGTTCTAATGAAAACCGAAGAAAATTAAGAAAATAGATTTGACAAATTCGTAATCATTATTGCTGCATGCTGTAGGCTTACAGCATGCAGATTTGAGTTGTTAATGTGAGTAGCTCCCGTAATTATAAAAATTCAGCTCACATTTTGCCTGAATTTCCCAGATACATAGCGCAAGCTGGAGGGTTAATAATATTCAAACATTATATAGCAAGGTATGCAGACTTATGTGAAATGCATGTATGTATATATACTTAAGCATATATAGCAGCAGTTTTTTTTTTCTTAGGCTGCTACTGATACGGAATAAGAAAGACAGTACTTAGACGTTTTCACTTGACGCCAAGACCGTAAATTATCCAAACGGTATGAATGACCCTTTTGAGACCTTTCATCGCTAATTGCCGACTCCGGCGTGTTGTATGTCGTGAGGACTCAAAGTCCGAATCATCCTTATCATCGATTACCACCGTTAAGTGCCCGGCCACCGAAGTTAACCTTACTTTATACGGCACGACATTAAAATATTATCACGTGCAATTTCGGTGAAGTCATCAAGAGACTTATGATGAGCTTTCATCGTAAGCTCTTGAGTGCCGTCGTCAACACCTCGTAACGCTGCAATCGAACTCTATGCGGTCGTCTCGTTTCGGTCCGTCGCGAGTCTCCATCTCGTTCTCTCTCGTCGAAGTTACCGATAGGGCCTCGTAGTAATGTCGGAGAGTCAATTACAGCCACTATTTATAGCGGGTCCATTTTAATATTGTAATTTTAGAATGGCATTCATCTGGGTATAAGTAACCCCATTATACGAATTATCAATTCTTGCCGTTGTTACATCGATTCTTTTACGTATGCGTGCTCTATCTTTCCTCTTCGTTATACGCATCTCTCTAACCAAGCGACGGTTCTATATGAGTGCGATGTAAGACTTCTTAAATTGGAAAAATTTGTGCGATATTTGGAGGGAAACCGGGAAAAATCGAACGCCATAAAGTATTTAATAGGTTCCAGATGCAGCAAGTAAGGCAAGACTGATCAGCGATTTTGATCCATATTCGCTACCGATGGATCAGGTCATATTCAGGTGCTTTGCAAATAGCAGTCATTCTTTCAGCTCTGAGGTTCGACGATCCTGGAACCTTGCCCCAATTTCAGAAATTTTTAATGCATTACTTTTACAATTCAATTCTTCGCGCGTTCTGTTTTACGAATTCATTTAAGAGGCCCGCAATGTCAACTTCAATTGAAAGAATTGCTAATTTTGAATTCGTTACTCAACGTTGACATCAGTTTGGAAAAGCTTCTTTCAGCACTTGCTAAGATCGCAGGTAAAGGCAAAATTCCTAAAGCGTTAGTAGTTAAACGACGCGTATCCATATTTGCCCGAAGTGTATGCTTCGGATTTATCGCTCGAATATCGTCCAAAAATTTGCTCATTTAAGAGGTCTAACGTCGTACATATTTTATTTCCGATCGTTTCTCTTCGATAAGCGCCACGTCGCGCTCTCATAGAAAAAAAAAAACGCTTAAAAAAATGACGTGCGCATATTTCTGGAATTCGGTTTATAGCTTCTCTCTGTATATATGCTGTAAGTCCGTAAGCTATGGAGAGAACGAAAAAAATTAGATGCCAGTTAGACTGGATTTTTTCACGTAAAAACGACGGCGACCGATTTTTTTTAGAGTTCCGAGATTCTTTTCTATTTCGAATATTGTAAACAGAGGAGAGGTTTTTGCGGAATTGCCTTCATATTATTAGAAACTCGTTACGGTACGGCATTGAACGTGCGAAATGGCAAACACCGTACACATGTAGCTATTAAGGAGCTACTTGGTCTTGCTTCAAATCGACGATGGTGCTGCGTTATTACTTAGTTAGACTCTCACATTGCCTTTTCATTTCTCCAAAATACCATTACCCCGTCTTAGTTTATATGTGGCTGCTTAATATATATACGCGAAGTAGCATTTCGAAGCAACAAGTATCGCAGTTATAATAACGCTATGTTTATATTAAAGAAAATCTCCAAATTTAAAGCATCTGCAATTGCCTAATACTTTCAAGTCATAATTGTTGTTTTAATGGCTGTTTCTTGTTCGCTTAATTTAACAAATATAGAGAATATTTTATAGAAATTTTATAGTAAAAAAATTAAAAAAATCGTACTATCGTAAATTTTCACGGCCAATAGCAAAAGTCCACTTTTTTGAATTGTTGCGTCTTTTTTTATTAATTTTTTCTTAATTAATCATGCTACTTGGACAATTAATCCAAAGGGGAAAAACACATCGACGTTGACGGTGCGATCTTCGGAAATAATTTCTCTTCCCTTTCCTCCTGAAGCACCCTCTACTCACAAAAATCCTTGATATACATTAGCAGCCGAATTTAAAATTATTTTGATATATACACGACGAACCAAAGAAAGTTACATGTTCCTTTAAATAAGGCAATACAAAAGAAGTAAATCAAGTTAAATAGTTAAAAATTAATTTCTAGCTTTAAATTTTGGTCTCACTCAACAACGCCGGGATTTGAGCACTCACAAATGAATTTTGGTATCCGCCTCCGGGATGAAAAGAATTATTTTTATAAAATAATTTCAAGTTAAAATAATTCTTTTCTTCGTGGAGGCGGATTCCACAATTTTCTCTGTGGAACGCCCACAGAAGTGGACGCCGCGGCGTTGGTCCTTCTTTAACTCGTTATCTTCATAATCTTTTGTTTTGAAAATTTTCGATAAATTTATAATAAGTGGTAAACTTTTTCAGTTATTTAGAGCAAACAGCCTATAATATACTTGACCCACTTTGTACTTATTTACAGGGTGAGTCACACTCCTCAGCCCTCGGATGTGTCCTATTATTAAAAATAAGACAAAAATTAAAAATACCAAAATCCCGAAAGCGAAGCCTCTTAAAAAGATCAAAGCTGAATTGGATGAAGTTCATGGCACATCTGTTACTGTGTTAGCAACTGTTTACAATTGGCTAAATGAGTTTAAACGTGGCCGTTAATCCGCAAAAGACGAACATCATTCTGGACGTCCAGTGAAAGTGATTATCCCGAAATGATTGACAAAATCCACGATATGGTTTTCAACGATCGACGAATCAATAGGCGCAAAATGTTGCACAAAAAATTAGATGTGAAAAAAATCTCGACAAAATGGGTGCCTCAATAGAGAATAACGCAATCGTGTGGTCGACTCTGAGGCCGTTTTGACGCGTTTCCATCGCAATCCTGGCCAGTTCCTCCGTCGATACATAACTATGGACGAAACATGGATACATTACTACACTCTGGAGACAAAGAGCCAGTCAAAACACTGGATTTCTGAAGGCGAACGGGACCCGAAGAATGGAAAGATGGTGAAATAGGCCGACAAGGTGATGATTTCGGTTTCTTGGAATGCCCTCGGAATCATCTTCACCAATTACTTGGAAAAAGGACAAACAATGAATGGAAAGTATTATGCGTCGTTAGTGGACCGGTTAAGCGAAGAAATCGAGAAAAGACGTCCTCATTTTAAACCATCAGGACAATGCACGGGTGCATACCTACGCAGTTTCGATGGCCAAAATTATGGAATTAAAGTTCGAATTAGCACAACATCCATCGTATTCACCGGATTTGGTCCTCAGCGACTTCTTTTTATTTCGAAATTTGAAAAAATGGCTCGGCGGACAACGGTTCACGTCGAACGAGGAAGACACCGCCCAAAACAGATGCCTCTTTTGAGGACCTTCCGAAATCCTACTTTTTAGAGGGCTTAAAAGCTGAAGAAAGGCTTGGAAAAGTATATAGAATTAAATGGAGATTATGTTGAAAAATAAATAGAAATTTACAAAAAATACTTTATTTTTCCTTTATTTTCTAAGGACTTATTGAATTACCCTGTACATTATTTACGTTATGACATTACTTACATCGCAGGTTTCGTATTCGTACAGGAAATGGAATTGATGCCGAGGCATTCCCCTAAATTAACAAGAATCGAGAAAATTTGAAAGAATTTATTCCGTGTGTTGGTACAAGGATAAAATGTTTAAATAAATTTGATTTATGTAAATAATTTTAGTTTATGTACCTCGTACATTGTGAGAAGAACAATGCAATACTGAATCAATGGAATATTACTTAAATATGTGTACGTACGATGAGATAAAAGTATACTTAAAGCAGACAATTAGATTGTTCAAGCGATTATTTCAAACAAGGCTGTGTAGAAACGGGAACATTAAACAATCTTTTAATTCGAATCGTTTTATCAGAAAATAGACACCGCCTCGTCAGACGCCTTTTCAACTAGGTAACAAGAATCTTTACAGGAAATAAGTCTCTGTAATGGTTTCAAAAAGAGGAACACGGGTTTGTTTACATTCAACACGTGTTTCTAAAACCAAATTCCCTTTTCTAACAATTTTTTTTTTCTTGTGTATACTTTTCGGACTACAAGTCCGCCTTGAGAAGAAGGTATAACCCAATATCCACGGATGCAATAAAAATATCGTAAGCGGGGAACATGTGTTTTCCAAATTTTAGGATTCTTTAAACGGTTTTACGAGTTGAATATTGCTTAGCGCGCCAGCGCCAGCGCCAGCGCCACTTTTAAAATTTCCCTCAATTACTAAGTAAATCGGAATCCGTTAGATGTCGACACGAGTCGGAATATGTCAAAAATCGACTTAACCCTTGTGTGCCACATTTTCTTTTACGATAACGTTTTTTTTTTCTAATTTAACGTTAAGGAATCACAATAAATAAACCATTTAGTTAGATTATAAAAATAATGGAACCGATTTTACAGAAGCTTCTCGTCGCGAATAGCAAAACAATACAAGAAGTAAGTTTATAAATAAATAGGCGTTTAAATAAATATTTATTAACCTCTACGTTGCACACGTGTTTTCGAACAATTATGCTTATCCTTTGATGCAATTATAGGGCACCAAAGAATTGAAAGAGGCTTTTAAGAAGCCGGAAGCAATACCAAACCTATGCGAAGTTTTAGTTTCTTCAAACAGTCCGCAAGTTAGACAGACTGCTGCTGTTGTTCTCCGAAGAAAACTAGGCAAACGCCATCAATGGACTAAATTAGACGCTAATACTAGAAATAGGTGCATATTGAAATAGGAAAAAAACTGTGCAAGGTAACAACGTAACGGTTTATTTTTAGAATCAAACAAGGGATGTTACAAGCATTAGTTAACGAACAAGAAAGGCTGGTGAAGAATTCCATCGCCCAGTTTATCGGTATAGTGGGAAAACATGAGTTTCCGAACAATACATGGCCTGAAATTCTGCAATTCATCCACCAATTATGCAACAGTGACAATATGCTCGATAAAGAGGTAATGACGTTAGATCGATTACAATTATTCATAATTTCCTTAGCGATTGAGTATTACCGCTAAAATAAAGTGGTTTTGAGAGATATTATTTCAAATTTTCTAACATCAACAATTGCAGATGGGCATGTACACTTTATCCATAATGACTGAAATAGCGAAAGGATCATATTTACCACATGCCGAAATATTCGCTGTACTCTTCACAAATATCCTGAACTCTGTAACGGATCCGAGCTGTAACCTGGCATACTACACGGTTATCACCATGAACCACCTAGTTTCGGTCATTGGCGGCCATCAGCAGGTAATTTTCCTCTCATAATCGTTTTACCCATGAACGAAGATATTTTTCTTATTTACAGATGATCAATGTTTACCACAACTTATTATCGCGCGTGTTAGAAGTGATCAACGCATTTTGCACTACGGACGAGAAGAGAGCATGTGAATTATTCGAAATTCTCGAGGATCTCATCGAATATGCGGTTGTCGTCATCGTGTCCCACATCAGGGTCATCGTTGAGATGTGTTTAAGGATTGGTAGCGATAGGAATATTGATACTAGTGTTCAGATTAAAGCTATAGGTGTTGTCGGTTGGATAATACGATTGAAAAGTAAAGTAAGTCGAAGTTAAGCTTGTGCGAAACTAATCTAGTTAAGGACGAGAATCATGCGTTCGGGTTGTAATTGACGAAAAATAATATATTTGTATGTATATTCATCAGCATCGGCATTTCAAAGCCTAAACCAGTACAGCTCAGAGATCTTCAGTTTCTGTAAGTTCTAAAAAACTGTCGAGAAACAATTGCCTCTAGCTGGGGGCCCGATCTAGTGAATAGAGTGGGCGGTGGATCAACTCCAATTCGTGAATTTTTACCATGGCAACCACTGAAGTGTGCAAGAACCAGGCAACTTCAGTTTAATAATTTAATAATAGGAAATCAAAAAATGTTGGAGCTGCCCACTCTCTGATTGGTTTCGAAAGTATCTTTTAACGCATATTTTTGACTAGTAACGTCATCTTCATGATGAGACTTGAAACTTTTCAAAGTACCCTCATATATTTTTGCTATCATTAATTAAATATGCATTTATTGGTCTAATTTTTAATTTTCTTTTTACAATAAAACCCTTTTTATTGGACGGATTTCAGGTCATTCAAAAAAACAAACTCATAGAACCAATAATAGACGTCCTTATAATCCTAATGGCGCAGAAACCAGACGATGACGTCAACGAAGAGTATTTCCTTGGGGACCCTGATCAATTCACGACGACGACAATAGCCACACAAACTCTAGACCTCATGGCGTTGCATGTCCCTCCCGAAAAGGTCGTACCGTACCTCCTGACGCGGGTAGAGCCTGCCCTGCAAGGAGACGACATTTACGCTCAAAAAGCCGCCTATTTGGCGCTAGCGGTCCTCGCTGAAGGTTGCGCGGATCACATACGGACCAAATACTTAGAGGCCTTTCTTAAATGTATATACAACGGCATTCGGAATCCAAATGTGGTAGTTAGGAATGCCGCCTTCTTCGCTTTGGGTCAATTTTCGGAACATTTGCAGGTAAAACAATAGATTTCTAGCATATTTACGATCTTCACGCTGGCAATTTTCCAGCCCGAAATTAGCCAATACGCAGCTGAATTGCTTCCAGTATTTTTCGAGTATCTGTCTCAACTTTTTATCGAGATGGCTCAAAACAAGACTGAACCATCGGGTTTAGATAGGATGTTCTACGCACTGCAGAGTTTTTGCCTGAATTTAGACGATGGATTATTGCCGTATTTGCCGACATTAATGAATAGGCTTCTGGTAGCCTTGGACCCTAACAGTTGGTCGTTGCAATTGAAACGAGTTGCTCTAAGTACATTGGATGCGGTCGCTTCGGCTGTTAAGGATAAAATATTGCCGTACTTCCAGAAAATCATCGAGATCCTCTTTGTTTATATCAATGCGGATTCAAATTCAGATATACATGAGTTACAGTCGTACGCTTTAGGTAAGTATTGCATCGATAAGACGTCAAAAAAATATTGTTTTTGGTTATTTAACACCCTAATTAGGTTATTGTAAGTTTTGAGTTTTTTCTTTTTTTTTTCCAATTACACCTTTCACCCTGCGCTTCGTCTTCTTTCTGCTTTACGCGGTCTTTCCTCGCCATCCATTCAATTCGTTCCCTTAAATTTGCCGGCGCGTGCATAATGGATTGTATTAAACAAACCACAACATTAATTTTCTATTTGGCAGAATGTTTAGCAACCATTGCCGATACTGTCGACCCAGAAACTTTCCAATCGCTCGCAGGTCAAACGTTAGATGTGGCGCTGAAGATACTAGACGATACTAGAGATCCCGACGTGCGTAAAAGTCTCTACTCCCTTTTCTCCGCGCTCGCAGGCGTCATGAAAGAGAAAATCATTCCTGCACTACCTACCATCGTTGAAGCGATGATAAGCGCGATCCAAAGTAGTGAAGGAATAATTGTAAGTAGTACCTCTCCAAGACTTCCCCGTAACATTAAACCATTTTTTTTTTACATCGCGGTAGGCGCACTACGAGGAGGAAGAGAAGGAAGGATTGGATATTTACGACGAATTATCGGAATCGGATGAAGGCGAAGAAGATATCGAGGTTGAATCGAGCAGTAGCGACTCAACACAATGCAGATATTCAGTTGAGAACTCGTATAACGACGAAAAAGAGCAAGCTTGTCTGTCGTTGACGGATCTCGCGAAAAAATTGAGGTATTTTTATGAATTTTCTTTTGGTAATCATATTTAATGTTTAATTCTGTTTGCAGGACCGCGTTTTTACCATTCTTACAATTATGTTTCGAAGAGATATTCAAATTAGTAAATTATCCGCAAGAAGATATTCGGGCGGCTAGTATAGTGGCTCTCGAACAATTCTGCGTCACCTTAGCCGAAGATAAAACGCAAGAGGGTAAGATGAAACTGTATAAGGCTCTTCAGATGTTTGTTCCGAAATGTGCCGAGATCATTCGATGTGATGAGGAGCAGAATATTGTGATTCAAGCGACGAATTCGTTTACAAGCATATTAGAAGAGATCAAGTCGGATGTATTCGTTGGAGAGGGACATAAGGAAGCTATTATGAATTGTGTGATTGATTTGCTTACGCAAAAAGTAAGTTTGATGCTAGCTTGTTTACATTTTTTTCGATCCGTTGTTGCTACCTCCTAATATCTTATTTTTGTTTCCTCTATATCTCCTTTTTCACCTCCTGCAACCATTTCTTCCTTGGGCGTCCGTTTTTTGCTCCCCTGTATCATTTTTAATGTAAAAAATTCGGTCTGCTTTGAATCCTCGCTGATATTCTCCAACAATTTTATTTATCCATACTTTTAGCCGCTTTAACACATTCTAACGTATCAAATGAATTCAAACTCTATTCGCCTTGAATTACAATGACTATTTGAGAATTTCAGGAAATATTCTTTCAAAATTTTTATCTTTTATAATAATAGGGCTCCCCTCTCTTCGGGGTCATAAGATAACTGACGATGTTTAATATTAATGATTTTGTTTTTTTTAATATTTATTTATTTATTAACGAGTTAATTTATTTCCAGACAACTTGTCAAGACACAGATACAGGCGGAATGGGCGACACGGGAGACGATGAGACTGAATCGGAACAAACGGAATTGCTGTTAGAATGCGCAGGAGATGTTATACCTAAATTCGGCAATGCAATGACGCCGGACGAATTCGTTCTGTACTTTCCGAATATCTTACAACTATTAACGATACGAACGGTAAGCCTGGAGGTTTAGTAAACGTTGCTTTTTTGCCGCGTTTTAATAGTAAAAAAAATTACATTTCAGAAGAAGGCAAACAGCGTCAGTCAAAGATCGTTTGCCTACGGTACTTTAGCGGAATGCATGAAACCCCTGGGCGTTTACGTGCAAAAGTTCGTACCGCAGCTGATGCAACTATGGGTGAGCGGCGCCAAAGATGGAAACGACGATGTCCGGAACAATTCGGTTTTTGGCTTGGGCGAGATGATTTTGTATGGGAAGGATTGCATATTCCCGTATCCTTTTTAAACGTTCTTTCTTCTTCGAAAGAGTTAACCCATTAAAGCCCCCAATTCTATCTAAACATGCATTGATGAGAATATCTAAACCTAGAAATTCTAATTAATTAAAATTGCCGAAATCAACGTAATATCTCTACAGAATAGAATACAAGTAAATATTTAACAGCTCTAGAAGGGTAAATTCACGAATAAAAATTAATTAAATGAATAATTAACACGAAACTATCAACATCACCATCTGTGGTGGTAAACATAAAATGACTGTATAAAGTTAAATTTCAGGGTTTAAGAGCTGGTGGAGTTAACAGGAGAGTGGGATTTTGTAATTGGCTTAACAATAATTAAATTTAATTAAATTAAATTCTTTGGATCATTTCTGGAATATGGAGAATCCACGTCAAATGGCTTGGCGTATTAGGCGATACTTTAATACAGAGGTTCCGAATCATTTCTACACCCCCCCCCCCCCCCCTGTAGCAGAAAAAAAGAATTCCAACGCCCTGTCGTCCATAGGACTTCATTTTTTGTAAAATTAAATATTGATGTTTTATTCCAACGCATGAATATCTGCTGGTCATCAGTAAATATGCAGTTTTTAAAATTGCTAAGTACAGTTGCCACTATTATCTACCCACCTTACTGCGACCAGATCATCACATGCGAATGACGAGATGACTACGAGGAATATTTTTGAATTTTTTCATTTCGGTGAGATTCATTGCCTTTAAAATTCTAAGTCCTAGTGTTGTTCTCCACTTGTGGTTTTTGAAGCAGAGGGCATTAACTCAATTCAGATTATTCTGCAGTTCGCTGTCTTTATCTTCATCTTTGTTGGAATAGTATAGAACAACTTAGGTACGCAATGTTCAAGTTGGAAAATGGTTGAAATCACCCTGAATATTGCCATCAGAAAGATCCGGATCTTTCGGAATCACAACTTTTCTCTAGAGAGTGATTGATTCGGCGCATCTTTCTTTTCTAACAGAACCAGCAGTAACAATGCAACAATGGTAAAACTACTCAATTCTTATTAGCTTTATGCCTCCCGGCAACTACAGTTTCCAACGAAACTCGAGTGCGTTATAGAGAAAATCAAATGAAAAATTGAACTGAACATAAAAATGTAACTATAAAATAGTCTAAACCTCCCTTTCAGTGTATCAACGTCCGCACAGCCTACAGAAACACAATGTCGTGTAGTACGGATTAGAAACTTTGATCATCACAGCAACCACGTGTCACCTAACAGCTCAAAATGAGCATCATAACAGATGTGTCTATTTCGAATGTCGTGACTCTATAGGTTAGTAGCTGTAAATTAAATAAGATGGCAGAGCAACTCTATTTGCTGGTAAATCTGTAACGGGTTAACACAAATTTAATAGTGAATTTCCTTAATTCTTGATAACAGACACTACAATGACATTCTGCTAGGGTTATCCGCTATCTTAGCTAAGGAATCTCATGCTGGCACCGTAGATAACGTCTGTAGTGCAATGTCTAAATTAATTATCGTCAATCCAAACGGTGTACCGCTACAACAGGTAATCACTTGCTTTTATAACTAAGCCGCTTTCGACATATGTTCATATGAACTTCATCAGAAGAACCTAAGGAACCCTGTATATTATAAAAAAATTTTCAGATTTCTTAGTTAACCCTTTAACCAAGAAACGTGTTCTTATATTTACCATGACGATTCTATAAATTTTAGATGTTCCCAGCTCTAATACAACACCTACCATTGAAAGTAGATTTCCTTGAAAACGAAGCGATTGTCAGGTGTTTTTTCAATTTGTATCAGCAGGGAAATCCAGTCCTTAAAGAACAGTTAGAAAATGTGATAAAAATCGTAGTTCATATTTATCATAAAAAAGAAACTAGCAATGAAGGTACGCCTGAAATACTTGATTCCTTATTAGGTTATCAAATTCCCCATTTAATGTTACAGAAACGGAAAATTTAGTGAAAGATTTTCTGAGAACGATAAATAGGGACTTCCCGCAGGAATTTGCCAACATAGTTTCTACGCTGGGCGAAGAAGTGACAAATAATATTCAGAAGTTGTTCGTTTAAGACGAAGAAACCGCACCAAAAATCGGCAATGATTCTTCCGTTTTTTTTTTATTATTTTATTATTATGTATTAATATTTATTGCTTTCGCTTATTTATGTAAGTTTTATCCACGAAAATGTTACGATTTATTGTTACACTGTCAAAAACTTTAAAGAAAGAATGTAACATTTAGGAATTTTGTCACGTTGAAGAAATGTGTTTATTTTTTTATAATTTGTTAGTGATAATATCTCACATGCCCTATTTTTTTAGCTCCGCTATTATTATTGAGACATCCCTCAAAAATAGATTTTCTAATTGAACCTCGTAACTGATATACGAGGCGTAATATTTAAGACATTCAAATTTTATTAGTACCAAATATTTTGTTGTTTGTATTAATAATACTCGATTATTATAAAAATAAATATTCAAATAAAGCAGTTATGTTTTCTTTTGCTATTATCAAATTTAAAAATCGCTTTAAAATGTACAATTACTATCAAAAAAAGACATTTTATGTTTTGGTCGTTTTTTTTTTGTAATAAAGTGATTAATAAAATCTTGTAAATTGCAAAGATTAATGTTTTCTTTATTTAAGAAGCAAATTTATATAATATAAGTAACTTTATGTATGCTGAAATTAGTTTTTTCAGTCGATGTGACCAACTTAATTTTTACGCATTTCACAAACCTCTAAAAATATTCGATGATTTGGATGAAGTAATGATAAGTAATGAAGTAAGAAGTCATTATCTTAAATTGGTGATTAGATATCGGAATTGAGATGTCAAAGAAAGTTTGAACCATATAATTAATTGTGGAATAAGTTAAAATTAGCTGGTTAATATCACATAGAAGAAGCGAAGTGGTCATTTATATTTTCCTCTTGTAATATGTATGACTGCTTTAATGCACGACCCGATTTTTATATAAGATGTTATTTATTTGAAAAGTTTACAATATAATAATTGATATACTGTTGTAATATTTGTATCATAAAACTATAATGAATTTGATATGAGAATTTTTTGAAGAGATGTTTATGAGAATCAATCAGTGTACTCCATGTACTAAATAAATAATTAAAAAATCCCTTTGGTTTTTTTTATTTCTCGCAAATATAGACGAACCCCAACTGCAACAACTAGAATTGATTTAATTGATCCAACATAACATTTTTGTAAAAAAAGGAATTCATGTTACATTCTAATATTGTTTCCCAAAGTATCATTTTAAGTCGATATATTCAATCAAATCCAAGAAACTCGATTCATTCGAATTTTTCTTCGTAAAGAAGAAATTTTCAGATATAATCTTATAAATTTAAGAAAAATCGATGGAATTCAAGAAAATACGGTAATTTATAGAATTATATTAAATTATTTGGGAAATCTGAAAATTAAGAGGAACAAACTAGAATTCTGAAGCGAGACAGAAAGCCTATTCTGGAGATCAAGAACGGTCAGATAAGCTACCTGACGGACTCAAAAAAGGCGGAAGCACTTGCGTCCGCCTTTCTCGACCACTTCATGTCAACGGTCCAGAGCAGGAGAAGATAATGCTGGCCACCGTGGAGGAGATAGACGATATAGAGGGTGATCCTAATATTGTGATCTTACCCAAAGAGGTCCTGCAAGTAACCAAGCGGATACCGCGCACAAAGAAAAAAGAACCTTCATTCTCCAGGCAGTTACTCGGAACCATTAGCAAGATTCTAGTATCTCTGCTCTTAGCCAGAATCCTCTTGTAGATAACCAACTCATGGATAGCAACCAGTTTGTCTTCAGACCACTCCGCAACTCTTTAGTTGTACCGAATTACCTACTGCCTTTACCAGGAATCAGACGACCGTCATGATATCCCTAGACCTGGAGAAGGCATTCGACAAGATCCGATATGAAGGACTATTCCTGAAGAGGAGAAAGGCCAGCTTCGCTGCGAGGCTCCTTAAGAACATCAGAGCATCAAACCTCAATGGCTGAAGATTCCACGCTATCGTAAATTGGACGGAATCTTCAGAGAGGAGCATGCTATCTGGACTCCCGTGGAACGCTGACTTTAGTCAAATGCGTCAAATTTGACTAAAGTCTCTAATTTCTTCGACTCACGATCAATCTCAGGAAGATGCAAGCGACTGCATTTGCCTGGAAACATCACAGTCCGCTTTACAAGATCAAAGTCAGAGCAACGGAGATCGACTGGAACAGCAAAATCTTTGGCAAAAGGCTGAATTACGCAGAGCACCTTAGAAGAGCTCAATACAGGGCACTTGCTTCCGTTAAAAGAAATACAATTTTAGGTAGTCACTAACCGATGAAATATCCTGTAGGTTTCAATATAATTTTAAATCAATCCTTATAACAAGAAAAAAAAACAAAAAAAATTCATAAAGGCACTAACATACGAGCTAAAGAAATATTTCACCCTGTATATTGATATTTGCACCTCGAATATTCTATTATTCCACGTAATCTCGCTATAAAAACTGCATAAAACACTGTAGATCTCTTAACTTCGATAATTACCTCACGCGGCTAATTAATTACAAAGCCAGCTAGGTTTATTGATAAGATATTGGTTGCTTTTTTAATTTATTGCCATTTTTGCCTTAGATAGTTGCAATAAGAGTGATTATTGTCACAGTTATTGTGTTGTTATGCGTGTGTGCGATGTGTTATCGCTGGGCCGAATACGAGCTCGTTGCGAATTAAATAATTTCGAAAGGTGAGTTACGATTACATTTGCCGCGGTAAATTATTTTCTGCTTACGTATGTATATAAAACATTTCCAAAAAGTACGTCTTTGGAGAGGATTTTAGAGTTAGTAACTGGGATTGCTCGAAGAAAGATTGTTTTTAATTTTAAATGAATAAAATATTCGGTCACAAATGAACATGATTCATGATAAACCGCTTAGTAGGAATGGGAAATGGCAACGGTGACTAATTTCTTCTATTTCTTGGTCTTTAAAAAGGGAAACTTGTTGGTTTTCGTTCCTCGCTTGGAAGCGCTGGAACTTCACTAATATCAGGCACGTATTTATTAATATTCTAACTATCTATGGTCGAATTAATGTTGATAAAGGATGAAAAGTGAAATGGCATTACGCGTGCCTGGTTGTACTTTTTAATCCTCGCATAGCGAAGAACTTTCTACTCCAATTCGGTGAAGATTTCTTTTTTTTCACTCTACAATGTCCGATACGCAAGCGATTGAAGGTGACCACAAACTTTCTTGATATCCAAAAAAAAAGCGAGAATGCCATACAAATTAAATCCTCTAAAAGCCGTAGAACTCTCCAACCACGTTTGCCACTTTTGAAACATTTTTTGAGGAAAAAAAAAGAGGCCAAGTTTAACTTTAAAAGTAAGAAGATTGTGTCAAAATGTTGCTAACTGATCTGCTTTTTCGTTATCTGAAATTCGTACATGTGCACTCACAGGGAAGATAAGATTTGGATTTCAAACCTTTAGATCGCCACAAATTTTCCATTGACGCTTCTTGGCTAAGATCTTAGGAAGCTTCGTTTGCATTGCATGAACAATCCGAATGGATGTTTTTTTTATATCCATTATGTAACAGAACAGCCTTCTGACTGTATTTTGAACCATCGATGAACAAACGCCATTCAGTTCGATCGTGCAGAGTATTCATCAAATCGAAGAGACCGTTATTGTCACCTCAGGTCCCTTCTTTTTTGAAGAACGCTTTTTGAACAATTCGCTTCGTGAAATTAAATGCTTCCTCTTCTGTGACGAAATCGTTTCCACTGGTTGGCTGCGATGAAATATAAGTTTCCAGGGCATTTGGCAAACTGACAATCAATCATTGCTCATACGTGGAACTGGCTTGAACACAATGAACATCAACATCAGGATGCGAGTTTTCTTGCGTTTATACTGATGACATGCACCAAGCAAAAGTAGCGGTCATTTATATTCTTTTCATAGCACTGGCAATTAAAGTGACCACTTGTACAGATTCGTTTTGCGCTCGTTACAAATCGATTTCGGCAACCACCGATTGTCGGCCAAAGAAATGCAAATACGAATATTTGAATACTTCGTTATTATTTTGCCACTCATCCGCAAGCGCAACAAAATCATTTTTAATCAACTTATGCAACGCTGTCTCAGCATTTTTATACGTTTCTAAACAAAAGCAAAACGCTTCGAAGACAATTGAAATTATTTTTATAGCAACGCCACTCTAATCATATAGATAGTGTTTTTTCTCTCCTTCCATCACGTTTGCCGTGTTTAGCTATTCTTTGAAGGATTATCCGGCATCAGCTTGTTATTATTTTTCTTTGTTGACGTTATTTTAATTTACATTTTTTGGAGTTATAATCTAAGGTTGTTTATTGGAAAATTGGCTATAACCGAATATTATTATTCTTGTTATTATTGAAAGCTTTCTTCCGTTTCTTAACATTTCATAAGCGCCCAGTATCAAATAAATGAATTAAAACCATCTCATTACAATGGAATATTTTTGTAGCCTACTATACCCAAAGCTGGCATTGATACTTTAATGGAAAACAGAGAATGTACCGCATTTACTCTGTCATTATCTTTCAATATCTGTGCATTAAAAGCATCAGACACCTCGAGATATCGGAAGATGTAAATAATCAGTCTCTATATCAATTAGTCCCCATTTATCTGATAAGACACGAACAGATGATTATTGTAGTCAATATAATACGTATACGAGCACATTTCCTATTTAAAATCTAGAAGCTGGCTGCTTTTTCCAGCGGACTAACTCTGGTACTTCATCAGAAAACATCTGTGAACCTATAAGCATACGATGGCAGTTAATGAAGACTAGTGAATGTACTGGAAGATAGTTGGAGAGTTTAGTGAAAAGTGTAGTTGATATAAGTTTCCAATTAAACATTCAATTAAAAGACAACCGCGAGACATGGCAAAGCGCGATTCTACGATGGTCTTAAGACGTATGACGGTGTGCCTCCACGACGAAGAAGGACAAGAGATCACGCATGAACTTACTGGGTCTGATGACACTGACGATGTACAAGATGTCGAGTTTTCTGAAAGCACATGGCGTAGATCTTATTTAATGGTAAGTGTTCTTCAGTTTCACGTCAAAATTCAATTTTCTTACCAAACATATATCCCAAATATTAAGTTTTTTACGTAAAAAACACAGAAATTGTAAAAAAGGTACTAAGCTTATCTCTAACATGACAAATTATGCAGTTCAACTTCCTTTACTAACATCGCATCAAGTCATTAATTGCACTCTTTGGCAAAAAATATAAAAAAATTTTCCGGGGAAGATAAAACTTCAAATTTGTAACCTTGTAAATCTTAGGTTTTACTGCAAAAGAAATGAGACCTTCTTATATAATAATCCTCTGCTTAAGAATGAAGAATTTCGGTCAACGTATTTCTGAATACGAAGCCTAATTTGTAGAACTCAGAAACTTTTTTAATCAACGAAATCATTTCTGATGATTCACAGAAATGGTTAGTTGAGCTTTGTTGCTGATGTCTCTACCTTCATCAATTTGTAAGGTCCGCAAGTTTTCGAGTTCATTTATTGCTTCAGGGAAATGTTCTCGGAGCTAATCGTCAATGTTTCGTGAAATCTCTTGAAAGGAAACGTGTGGGACGGCGAATGTCTTAAGCTTAAGCTTCGTCGCTAGTGATTGTGCTAATAGCGATCTCCAAGGCTGGTAAAATAATGTTTTCGACTTCCGAAGGTGGTTTTTTCTTTGCCGCAAGCTATGCAATCTAGCGATTTGAGCTTTCTATGGAATGGAGAGGAATTTTTTTTAATTGAATTTTTAACATAGCACTTTTCTAATTTAATATTATACACGGTTTCGTTTATGTGTTGTGCTGTTTTTGCTGGGGAAGAGTGAACAAACATCAACAAAACTAAAATTTCCCCATATTTTTTTCTCGAGAGTAGGAATAGAGCGAGCCTGTTAGACTTACAGCTTTTTCTCACATCATCTGTTGCAGCAATTTTCTAGGAACGAGATAATTCTAATATTATTTATCAAATCAAATCTAATCATTTCAAACCCATAAAAAGACCTTTTTAAAGATAATCGAAGACTATATCGTGCTGTTTTTGCTAGGGAAGAGTGAATAAACACCAACAAAACTAAAATTTCCCCATATTTTTTTCTCGAGAGTAGAAATAGAGCAAGCCTGTTAGACTTACAGCTTTTTCTCACATCATCTGTTGCAGCAATTTTCTAGGAACGAGATAAT
>LR736865.1:7899831-7921494 GCA_902654985.2 Oryctes borbonicus
TACCATAAAAAGACCTTTTTAAAGATAATCGAAGACTATATCGTGCTTCGGTATATGTTTTAAATCACAGATGAATGTAAATAGATACATATAAAATGTACAGCGATAGCACTCAATTTACGAAGATTGTTGATAAGATTTAGTTATTCAGAAAAAAGGAGTTTTTCGATTAAATACCGCACCTTTTGCAATACTATTATCCCATTGTATTTCGGTAGTAATCGCCAGTAGCACTTCGGAGTTCGATCGACCACGTTGATTGCTATTTAATGCCGCGCGATTTTAAAGTTAGTGCCTCAAAATGAACTCGTAGGATTATTATTATCGTTTTATTCTTTGCGTTAAGGAAGGGAAAAATGGTCCGACTAAGTTTACAACCGTTGTACCTAAAGAGCATTCGAGTAAGTCCAAACTTATGTTGGTGATTAATAGGTGTTATTTTGCATTGATGATTACTTCTTTGATCTCGACCGATATTTTCTGAAGAGGTGTAACTGATAATTTTTACAATTTCAGTAGAAGTGTAAGCGTTTATTTTTAACTGTCGATTTACTAAATTCTACACTCAAGTGCAAAAAATTTGTATCAATTACTTGTTTCGTCTTATTAATTAAAAAACTCTGGACTTGCGACATGATTTGGCATGACATGACAGGCATTGTTAAAAGATATCATGATAATGCCGACTTTTTGTTTTGAATTTCGCCAACAAACGAGGAACGATGTTTTTACTAACAAATTTGTCCTCGATAATGGAAGATATTCAATGTACCTTATGCTTATTTTTAGAACTAGACATTTCGACAGTTAAAAAGTGTTATTTTACCAATTATAAAGAGTTCGAAGCGGGGAATTTCTCCAGCTTTCTTTCTAAAAATTGTCTTTAACTCAAACCGATGAAGCCAGGGTAGTAACTTTATTTCAAAATGATATTATGCTGTCCAAGGAATAGATTCTGCGCTTTAATGAAACCGGCAGCTATATTGGAAGATCAGGATGGTACCGTAAAAGAGCAATATCCGAACAAGGTTTCTACAGTTTTGAGGAATACGCATCTGACTTCGGTTGAGCTCGCAAATAAGCGCGTATAAATGCTAATTTAATGTCTGGAAAACTAGCCCATTGTCCACAGCTATCTAATAGATACAGCTATCTAATCGATACGGAACTTTTGTACAAGATCAAGAAAACTAAAATCGCCCCGATTGGGCAACGTATTATTCTCGGATGAATCCAGATTTTGCGTAAGCCATCACCAGATGGCCGGAAAAGTATTTGGAGAAGACAAGAAAAGCGATTTGCTCAAAGCAATATTGTGAAAAGAAACTTGCTGTGACACTTCATTCCTCTCAAATTTATCGCCAGTCTTAAGGCTATATCTCAAAACATTTTTTTTTCGCTTAGAAAAATTACAACAAATCGAATTTTTTGCGTCTGAGTGTATTTTGGTACTTGTATTACATCGTAGAACGTACATCTTATGGAGAAATTGATATGGGTATCTATATGACGTACACTGCCGTTCAGAGAAGTTCGGTCGGTTAGTAAAAAACATGAAAAGGTTACAGAAACAAACGAAACCAAAAACAAAATGCAATTTTATTGTATGTACAGGTAAAAAAGACAAAAATAAATAAATAAAAAGTTATTCTGGCCTAATATAACATACTGAACATTATATTTTTTTTTCAACGAAAAAACCTCCTTCGCTGTTAATCACCGCTCGAACTATTCTAGGCATTCTTTCGATAAGTTTTGTTAAAACGGATTGTGAAATATTAATCCCTTCGTGTTGCAGAATATTCCGTAAGTGTTCTTGTGAAGTTGGGCATATTTTTCGGATCCTCGTGTCCAGTTCATCCCACAACAACTCTATAGGGTTCAAATCTGGGCTTTGTGGGGGCCATGTCATTACTTTCAGAGTGTGCTGTTCTTCTTGCTCCTTTAGATAGTTCTTACACACTAACGCGGTGTGTTTTGGGTCGTTGTGAATGCAAAGTTACGGCCTATTATACGCAAGCCTGATGGCACTGCATGATTCTGGAGTATTGCAAAATAATTTTCCTTCCTCATTACATCCTGCATTCTGCATAAATCTCCCGTCCCAGCAAAGGAAAAACATCCCCACACTAACAAAGAACTACGCCCTTGCTTCACTGCAGGCACAATGCAGTTCGGGATCACTTTTCGGTTTTAGATCTTCGGACATAAACTCGTCGATTTTGCCCAAAAACCTCAAACTTTGACTCGTCACTCCAAAGCACGTGTTTCCAATCATCTAACGATCAATCTAGATGAGAACGGGCCCACTGTAGCCGTTTTGCTCTGTTGCCCCGAAGTAATAAGGGTTTTCGAATGGCAATGCGTCCATGAAGGTCCGCTTGTTGAAGTCGACGTTTTACCGTACTCGCCGAAACTGGTTCTTCACGGCCGCGATTGACTTCGGCTGCTATTTGTGGCGCTGTTAATTTTCTATTGCGTTTGCTTAATAATAAAATTCTCAAATCTTCAGCTTTTGCTGTTTTCCTAGATGCTCCAGGACGAACACGATTTTCTATAGTTCCAGTTGTCCGATATCGCTTTATGACGTCATTTACTGTTGAACTTCTCATATTTATTTTTTCAGCAATTTGTCGCCCCGAATATCCTTCTTCAAACAGCGTAATAATGCGTGAACGTTTTTCTACGCTGGTAGGCTTGCCACGTGCCATTTTGAAGTAAATTTTCTTAAAACTTTCGCGCAAAAACGACAGATGCACACCAACACACGTTTAACAGTAAAATGAAGCAAATTTATATCTTTACGCCTGTGATAAATAAACATGCGTGATGCTGCGGTATATTTCCTAAATGTATTGTTCGTTAATAATCCCCCAACGACCCGTTTCAAAAGATCGGCACTTCCGAGAAATTCTTGGAATGATAATAAAAGGGACTTTATTGTGGTCGTCGCAATATTTCTACTTTACATAATAATTTATGGCCTTAATCCCTTAGAAAAGAGTGTATGCTTAATATTTTTCTAATTTCATGTATTAATAATTGTATACAGTGTGATTAATAGATTTTTATTGTATGACCGAACTTCACTGAACAGCAGCGTACAACTATGTCTAAACAACAAAATAAATACCTTATTTCCAATGAAAATCTGATTTGTTTTCAAATTTCCATCATAATTGCTAGAAAAAAAATAGCAGCCTTGTTTGGCAATATGATGACTCATCCAAAATCGATCATCGCGTAACCATCTCATAAATAATTATCTCTGTTGTTTCTATACAGATTAAAAATTGCATAACGTATGATAATTCGCGAAAAATTACACACGTAAATAATTTTGTGGAATTTAGGTTGCACACGTATTTAATGCTTTCATTTAAACATATCAAAACACGATTATTTGCTACTCTTTTGTGTCACGTGTAAATCCGCCGCTTGCACGAAATTGTTCCAGTTTTTTCGGTCCTTTTATCTAACTTTATCTCCTGCACAAATATATTTTTAAGAGTTCCTGGTGTCTATCTATCGAACTGACTCGTATCAAGGTTTTAATAATATTCGGAGGATGCAGTTGTTCGAAATAATATCCGGCTGTTGTGTAACTGGATGCTGGAAGGATGCTACATGATCGGGCATATAATTTCCATTTGTGTTTTTGCTGAATAATTCGTCTATTACAATTAAAACTCATTTAGAATGTGATTTTGTGGTCATTTTTCAATTGGTCATTTCAGCACCTTTGATAATAGAATTTTTTACTAATCCGAACATTTTTTTAACAGTGTGGAATTGTTTATACGATGTCTAAATTACGCTCGTAAGAACGGAGGCTCTTCATGTTGTTAAAGAATAGTGTGTACCAATAACAATTAAGGACACACGTTCTTACTCAGATCTGCAAATCTCCACAAAGAAACCTACGACAAACTGCACATCAGTTAAACATCTACACGTCAACTGTTTTACGATGAAACTGAACAACTAAACGCTGTGAGCAAACGTGCAAAAGAAGATTATTGTGGATGTTGACTTAGTGTAGGATGATGTGGATTTCCTCAGAAATTTTTGGATTTTAAGCGAAGGTCCCATTCATCTTAATGGCTATCAATAGCCAAACAATTTAATTCCCTTGAATTGAACACCTGGATGTTGTTGTACAAGATCCCCTCTTCAGTGTTCGAGTTACCGTTTCGCATGCTACATCTGGCCGTGGTATTGTTTTGTTGGAGACGAAGACGAATATCCAATTACCGTCATTCAAGATCGTTACAGACAAAACATTATTACGCCTTTAGCAACGAGATTTAAAATTAAAAAAAAAAACGTACGGAAAGCATAATAAGCTATACAGCCAGACGCACATGAACATTCTGCAAAAACAGAATAATTTCTCGTACAATAGACTTCGAGAACCCATCTCACTCCTCTGATTCGACGCCGCCTAATGCGTTTGGAGTAAGATGAAAGAGTTAGTGCTTTGCTTTGGAAAACTGCGGCAAGCATCGCAGAATCGCTTCGTTTAAGGTTTGGCAATGAAGCGCTAGCAGAAAAGATTGTTTAGATCGACCAAAATCGGTCACTGTGTCACACACTGGGTCACATGTTGACTCTGTATGTGTTAATTCAATCAGGGTTGGAAGAAAAAAGTAGGTTTAATTCTCCCAAATGTTATTTGCTTGTCTTTTGTTGAATTGTCCTTCATTTAAATATGTTTATAAGCATTTTTGGTATTAATAAACATTATTTTGCAAAAATTTTCAATTACGGCCAGCGTATATAACCAAATATTTAAACCAATCTGGTCTTAGAAGTTTCAAATGGTTTAAGGAAATGTTCCAAAAATTCGACAAAGGAACTCCAAAACCGTAACAACATCGTAACAAGTGAAGAAACTTGGATATAGGTATTCATGCCAACCGGAAGAGTCTTTTTGTCCCCGAATTTCAAACAAAAAATGAGCGGGCAGCGATTTTTATCACCTCAAGAAACTGTTGAAGTGTTCAAAAACTATGTTTTGCGGACATCATCCTCAGAGGTGGAAAAGTTTGTAGAGGTACTTAATCATCATATATTACATATATAATGATTAGGTATTACACAGCACCATAAACAATGTAAGGCTAACAACTTCCAAAATGAAAAAAACCTATTGACGGTTTTACAAAGAAAATTAAATTTAATCAATTAAATGGAAAATCAGTAAGAATTCTCATTAACAATAAATATTCATACTTTTTATTTTTAAGACCAGATACTAGCTTAAACGACTACAGCTCCCAGGTGATGGAATCAAATCCAGAACTGGGCATACACTCATCATTATCAAGCAGTGTTTGCTTTCGGTAAAGCTGATGATTTTTTTATTACATAAAAATGAGTTACCTCCAGAGACCTCATAGGTCCGAACAGTAATAACGCCATAGCTTTTAATAAAAGCCGGCAAAACAATAGATAAAACTCGAACATATCACCTAAATTATTGCGATATTGTAGTTTTTCGAGTGTAATCTGTTTTACCACCATCCAAAAGAAAAAATCAATGTTTCATTAAATTGATTTTATTCTCTGTTGATTCCGACATTTTCCCAGAAGAGATTAGAATATGTTGCTATGTAGTGTTTATATGAAGTTTGTGATAACAATCAAGCTTAAAAGCGATTGAGTTTGTGTATTTCTGTGAAAAAATAATGAATGTTATGTTGTGTGCAAGAATATAAGCAAGAACAAAGTAAATGAAGATACCGTTATGGAAGTTTCTATAATTAATATTTATTCGTTCTTTATTTCTCAACTTAACAAAATTTCGGTACTTACATAGAGTGTTATAATCAAAATCTTGTGATTTAGAAAAAATGTTTTGGATCATCCGAAACACGTTAGAGTTTTGATAATAAGAAAGCGCTGTGGCTAGCACCTACACACTGGCGTTCTATAAGATTAGATTATATAAAAGGTGGTCTCTATCATCAGATCTAACAACTTTGTGAGTGGTCCCTTTGAGTAAATTTTAACCTTTGGATATTCCAAGCCAATTCCTGGGAGTCGTGAACGGCAACTTTCTTCGCACTTGGAAAAACCAGCAAGTTGTTTCTTCTGTGAAACCCGCCTTTCTCTCACCAAAAAGACACTTGTACATGAGGTTTAGTCCTGTTAGAAGGACTTACCCTCCTTATAGAACGATACTTATGGCAAAAACGCATTACGTCAGCATCTTCGATAGGGCCATTGGAATTTGTTGTCCCAAAGTACGTTTTTATTTTTTATTTTTTATAATTTATTGACTGTCCCCTATCACTTAACACTTGAAAGATCATCCTCAAACCAGGATTTGTTCTAGGAACTATATGTTTACGGAGGATCTAATTCGGTTGCAAGTGCGGTTCAGAGAAGTTCGGTCGGTTAGTAAAAAACATGAAAAGGTTACAGAAACAAACGAAACTAAAAACAAAATGCAATTTTATTGTATGTACAGGTAAAAAAGACAAAAATAAATAAATAAAAAGTTATTCTGGCCTAATATAACATACTGAACATTATATTTTTTTTTCATCGAAAAAACCGCCTTTGCTGTTAATCACCGCTCAAACTATTCTAGGCATTCTTTCCATAAGTTTTGTTAAAACGGATTGTGGAATATTAATCCCTTCATGTTGCAGAATATTCCGTGAATGTTCTTGTGAAGTTGGGCATATTTTTCGGATCCTCCTGTCCAGTTCATCCCACAACAACTCTATAGGGTTCAAATCTGGGCTTTCTGGGGGCCATGTCATTACTTTCAGGGTGTGCTGTTCTTCTTGCTCCTTTAGATAGTTCTTACACACTAACGCAGTGTGTTTTAGGTCGTTGTCATGCGTGAATGTAAAGTTAGGGCCTATTATACGCAATCCTGATGGCACTGCATGATTCTGGAGTATTGCAAAATAATTTTCCTTCCTCATTACACCCTGCACTCAGCATAAATCTCCCGTCCCAGCAAAGGAGAAACATCCCCACACTAACACAGAGCTACGCCCTTGCTTCACTGTTGGCACAATGCAGTTCGGGATCACTTTTCGGTTTTAGATCTTCGGACATAAACTCGTCGATTTTGCCCAAAAACCTCAAACTTTGACTCGTCACTCCAAAGCACGCGTTTCCAATCATCTAACGACCAATCTAGATGAGAACGGGCCTACTGTAGCCGTTTTGCTCTGTTACCCCGACGTAATAAGGTTTTTCGAATGGCAATGCGTCCATGAAGGTCCGCTTGTTGAAGTCGACGTTTTACCGTACTCACCGAAACTTGTTCTTCACGGCCGCGATTGTCTTCGGCTGCTATTTGTGGCGCTGTTAATTTTCTATTGCGTTCGCTTAATAATACAATTCTCAAATCTTCAGCTTTTGTTGTTTTCGTAGATGCTCCGGGACGAACACGATTTCTATAGTTCCAGTTGTCCGATATCGCTTTATGATGTCATTTACTGTTCAACTTCTCATATTTATTTTTTCAGCAATTTGTCGCCCCGAATATCCTTCTTCAAACAGCGTAATAATGCGTGAACGTTTTTCTACACTGGTAGGCTTGCCACGTGCCATTTTGAAGTAAATTTTCTTAAAACTTTCGCGCAAAAACGACAGATGCACACCAACACACGTTTAACAGTAAAATGAAGCAAATTTATATCTTTACGCCTGTGATAAATAAACAAGAGTGATGCTGCGGTATATTTCCTAAATGTATTGTTCGTTAATAATCCCCGAACGACCCGTTGCAAAAGATCGGCACTTCCGAGAAATTCTTGGAATGATAATAAAAGGGACTTTATTGTGGTTGTCGCAATATTTCTACTTTACATAATAATTTATGGCTTTAATCCCTTAGAAAAGAGTGTATGCTTAATATTTTTCTAATTTTATGTATTAATAATTGTATACAGTGTGATATAATAGATTTTTATCGTATGACCGAACTCCACTGAACGGCAGTGTACATGCTTTCCGCTAGTAGTTCTACATGGACACGAAATGTTGAAAAGGTATGACATAGTTGCGAATGCTGTATTCACCTGTTTTGATAAAATCCAATGAAGTACTTCCCAATGTAGCTTTAAAAGAGTTTAGATTTTCATGGGCAATTTTTCATGTAATGCGTATTCGTCTATTTACTACATTTGCCTTTACTTCTACTTCTAACTTCTAGCGAAAACTATCATCAAGCGTACAGTGCTTTGTTAGTTACCTTACTATTGTTTTAAAACACTTTCTCTGATTAGTAAGTCAGCTCTAATTACCCGGTGCGTGGTAATTTATCCTAGCCAAATTGATCCTGAAAAAGCTGCATTTGGATCAATTGTTGTAAATACTCGTTTGAACCTAGTCCTAGTAATAACTCATATTTTCACGTTGAACAAATTATTCAACAGATTTTACCTATTCACTTATTTACCATTAATCCCATTACTTTCCACAACATTCACGGGGTCCCCTAGCTCTTGCAGCGGCAATTGCAATCACTACAAGCTACAATTACGATTACAGAATTACAGACAAATCACACAAAAAAAAAAACGTTTCTTTTTAAATATTTTGCTCCGTATATCTTACGCAAACATGCCATGAATACCTCCGACGATAGTCTAGAAAATTCCAATATTGTCCGAATAAAAAAATAAATTTCCAACAATCGAGTATGTTTACCTCGGGATCAACCGCATTACTGCGTTCAATAACAAAAACGGTACTAAACCTGGGGCTTCATGCCATTACAAAACAAACACTTAGTAATCTAGATTATACGGGAATTGCAAGAGGCCTATATGTATCAATTTAAGTGTTTACTTACGTATACAAGTAACCTGTGCAAATGGATAATCGCTAATTTTGTTGATTTTGGGCGGAGAAATTGCTCACTCAAGACCAAAAACAAATTCGATTGAACATTTCCAAAGACCTGTTAAAGCACTTTAAGTTCAAATAAATCGTTTTGGCGTCGATTAATAGCTGTATATGGAATTGGATACACCAGTACACTCCTGCAGCCCAGACACTGTCGAAATAGTGGACTACGAAGGGAGAATCAGCTCCGAGAAAGGCGAAAGTTGTTCAATCGGTCGGGAAAACAATGACGATTGTTTTTTTGGGATAATCATGGAATTGTGTTAGTTGACTATCTTGAAAAAATAAAAACAATAAAGGCAGAAATTGCTGAAAAGCGATCGCGTCTGAAAAAAAAGAGTATTTTATTCCGCCAAATCTCCTACCTCGGCGATCGCCGTGACAATATTTCTCGAATTTTAATTCGAATTGATAGACCATCCACTCTGACCGAAAGACCACCCAGCGACGTTGTTCCGTTTCCTAGATTCAAGGTTTCGCTCAGAGGACAGAGATTTTCATCGAGGGAGGAGGCCATCACATTTCGTAAACGCCTATTTCGCAGAACAGGGTGCAACCGTTTTTTTTTAACAGTTAATACCTTCAGCTTGTTAACTTATATTGTTGCAGCTACTTTCAAGATTGATCATTGATATAAGCTATTCCAAAAGAAAACATTCACCATCTTCCTGATCATTTTATAGTATTAACTATTTATTGTCTGCAGTAGGTGCTGTATTCTTTCGGCATTTCCTTTTTTTATGTAATCACGTTTGTACATGTTTTGTTTAATTTTGAACTTGCTGAAGAGAGGTCGATTCGAAATAATTTCTGTTGAGGAATATTTTTGTACGAGAGAATCAAAGATGATAACTAAAGTAAATTAAATAATAAGCTATGTTCATTAGATTTCTTTGTATTATAAAAACAGAATCGATACGCGTTTTGCAGCTCCCGAATTTTCAAATGTTCAAAGATCGATCTGTACAGTTACCTAAATGGGAAGCTTCGCAGAAGCCTCTGAAAGAAAATCGTATTACCAGGTGTACAAGCATGAAATGCGGATTTTTTTCTAAAAAAACATGTTAAATTCGGAAAAATAATAAAAAGTGCTTTATTCAAAGTATGCTTCATCGCTTGTTATACATTTTTCCCATCTTTCTGGCAATTTGTGAATACCACGCCAGTAAAAATCTTCTCCTTTTGCTGTGAACCATTCATCGAGCCATTTCTTCACGTCTTCGTACGAACCAAAGCGCTGCTCAGCAAGTGCGTGACCTATCGATGCAAACAAGTGGTAATAGGAAGGAGCCGAGTCTAGTGAGTAAGCCGCGTGGGGTAGAACTTCCCAACTGAGTGCTTCCAATGTGTCGCGAACCGGTTTTGCCGTAAATCATGAAGAAAATGACTTTGTGTTGCCGCTTTCGGTAATCTCGCTTTTTTCAAGCAGCGAACGGTGCAAAACGGTTGTTGGTAACGTTTAGTATCAACCGTTTCCCCAGGTTATAGCAGCTCATAATAGACCACACCCCTCTGGTTCCACCAAACACAGAGCATCATCTTTCTGCCAAAGCGATTCGGTCTTGCGGTCGATGTGGATGGCACGCCTGGGTCTACCCATGATTTTTTGCGCTTGGGATTCTCAAAATAAATCCACTTTTCATCCCCTGTAACTATACGATGCAAAAACAACTTCTTTTTGTACCGAGCTACCAAATGTCACATGTTTTTGCGCTTTTCCATTTGCCTATCGTTCAACTCACGTGGTACCCATCTACTGATCTTCTGAATCTCCCGTAGCCGATTGGAAACAGCTTGTTGACTAATGCCCAATTGCTCGGCGAGTTGTTTTTGTGTTTTTGCGAATCATCTCCGTCCAACAATGCTTGCAATTCCATATCTTCGTATTTTTTCGGAGGTTCTCCATGTTCCTTGTCTACAACATCGAAGTCACCATTTTTGAAACGCCGAAACCATCGCTCACACGTATGTTGCGAAGGAGCATGTTCACCATAAGCTTCTCGAAGTAATCGGTATGATTCAGCAGCAGTTTTCTTCAAATGAAAACAAAAAATTAATGCTGTCCGCGAGTCCTCTTTGTTCGGTATAAATTATTGAACAAAACAACACAACACTGTTCACATACTTTTCCAATTTATCACTCGTGCACGTCTGATACTTGTTGATGACACAACAAAATAGCGCAGTGCCAAATCTGCGATGGAGCGTGTTCACCATAAGCTTCTCGAAGTAATCGGTATGATTCAACAGCAGTTTTCTTCAAATGAAAACAAAAAATTAATGCTGTCCGCGAGTGCTCTTTGTTCGGTATAAATTATTGAACAAAACAACACAACACTGTTCACATACTTTTCCAATTTATCACTCGTGCGCGTTTGATACTTGATGATACAACAAAATGGCGCGGCGTCAAATTTTTATAGCACAAACTGCATTCGTGCACCATCTGTTGTCTGAAATCCGCATTTCGTGCTTGTACACAATGCTTGCCACAATAACCAACAGATATTGGAAACTTAAAAGACTTTCACCTTCAGCATGATAAAAGCCTTATATATCATCAGCCCATTAACTTGTTTTTTCAGCATGCTTCAATATATATTTACATAGATGCGTCTAAACTTAAAGAAGATTAAAATTTTTAATTTTTTCTTCAAAAGCAAAACAAAATATTTTTATATCCTTAATATTTACTAAATATTTGAATTTTAATACTTTTCATATGTATGCAACATTAGATAATGCTGCGTTTGCTAAGATTTACTTAGACTTAGATTTTATCTCACTAAATCCACCTAAATGCTTCAAATGCCTTCCGGCAAAGATAGCTGCATTTTTTTTATAATTTAATTTATCTACTCAACCTAACTGACCTTGTTGTTGTTTTCATCCTGATAATTAACATTTCCCACTATTTCTAACTTTTTTTAATTTTAATTCTTATATCCTTTAATACGCGACAATATGACGATATTTTTTTCCATTGAAATAATTCCTGGAAAGAGATATAATAGACATTTAATTTAAGTTAATAGTCTAATTAGGCGACTCACTGTATTGACGTAAGATTAGCCACGGTTATTTTTTGCAACTACAGATATGTATCTTGATTTTTCATTCAATGTAAATTCAACCGTCTAAGTCCCATACAACTGCAGGTGATCGGTTGTCAATTTAAGTTCTCTGTGAATTATTGGGCTTATGATCGTCAGTTGAATTATTATAAATAGGATTATCACGTTAAGTTGAAATTAAATTGTTTTCAGTGCTCAGGAAAAATTACTATTAAATTACCAACTTGCCAACGCATTTGCACGAGTCCACCTTTATACTATACACTACACAAACTTCGGACAACTTTCCAATTTCTAAGATACAATCATACGTTAAAAAATAATCCAGATAAATCTGCTGCAGTTCTATTTGGTCGGCTTAAAGATGTTGATTTCTTTAAAAGACGAAACGAGAACATCCTATCTCCAAAACTATTAGTACACTTAAAAGCCCATATCCATATCTTTCAATTTTTACGACAGATACTGGCCATGCTGCATAAAAACCTGAGCTTTATCTTTATTTTGTTACAGAGCACATGTTTCTGTAGTTCATGCTTGCGATAAGACGCGTATACTGAAAGTGCAAAGTGGTTGTATTAGACATTGACAAAGCCTCGCAAAATTATTAGATCTTGGTTAGCTATATATGAATAAACAAACGCTATTCATTCATTGCTTCACCGAAATTGCTTTATAAAATTATTCTGCCGTAAATACCATCTTATCTGCTATACAAAATTCGGTTTCATGCAGATACATATATACTGCTTCACTGAGTTGTTGAACGGTCGTTTACACGCTTCATTTAGATGGCGTATAACTTCTTATCACAAATTATCCAGATACGAAACATGTTGTTAGTGGTATTCACAGCTTTTGTTTATGTTGTCCAAATCAAGATCGGGTGGAAATTTTTTTTTTGGAAGTGCGAAGCAACAAAGTGGGAATATAAGAGATCCAACGCCAATTCAGTTTCAGAGGGCTTCCAAATTATAAGCAGAGGGAATGGTTTGGACAAAGCTTTAAAAGAAGTGATCAACAGAAATTTTGAAAATTGCAAATTTATATTCAAAATCTTGAACTAATAAAGGCTGGTATCAACTATAAAATAACAAAAGAAACGACTAAAAGCTGGCTTAACCGCTTAAAGCGTGTAAGCGCCCAAACTGAACGCACCCTATATGTGCTCAGAATTCTCAATAACAAGACAACAGTAGCCTGCTCAACGTGTATGAAAATTTACAAAAATTGTCGGAGTGTAATAGTATATAGCCCACTATGTTACTCGAAGTATTTGCAAAGAATAAAATCCCCCAAAAAAATAACATTTTCTACATAACTTATCACCGAATATTATGTTTAATCGTCACCAATATCATTCCCAACAGCAATGATAATATATTCAAATTTTTCCTGGCGTTTCTATGGCTTTAATCTCCATTCCAAATTGTCAGTGGCTTTAATCATCCCTGTTTTTACGATACTCTTTGCCAGTTAGATTAAAACCGTTCGCAATGATACATTGCATCGACAACATCATTTTCTACTTTATCAAATCACGAAACAATTCCCGTTCGTAAAAAAAGCGCATACAGCAAGTTGTAAAAATATCCCTGCAAAATATTTTATGATATAAGAATTACTTTTGTCTGTGTCTGTATGTGTAAGAATAAAAAGAATGCTTTTGCGGGCCGGATGCTCGTATCACTTACGGCTTATCTCGGGTTACAACAATAATCCTCTTACTTAATCTGATAATTAATAAAATTATAAAAAAAATAATAGGCACAAGCGATATTTAATGCTCGAAAGTACAATAGGATGTAAATGTAAAAAACAAATGAAGCAAATATAACAACAATAATATTTTATTGCTCTTCTGCAAACTGCTACTGTTAATAGCATTTTACATATATAATTTTGAAAATTATATAAAAACACTTTAATTTATATACCGCTGGACAGTGTTGGGCGTAATTAATTAATTTCCCGATCGATTGATTTAGTTGATTAAAGATTCAATTAAAAATTTCAATCGTGCGTTTCAATCATCAATTTCTGTCTGCGTAACCTAAATTATTACAAGACCAAAGGAATAAGAACAAAAACAAGAGGAGGAATGATAAGACAACATAAGAAGAGGAAGAGAAAGAAGAAGGAGAAATAAAAGAAAGTCAACGAGAAGAAGAAGAAGAAGATAAAAGAAAAGAGAAAGAAAGAGAAAAAGGAGAAAGGGATGAACACGAAAGAGAAGATGAAGTAGAAAGAGGAGAAGAAGGAGAATAAAAAAGAGAATACAACGGACAAAAAGAAGGAGAAGAAGAAGGTGAAGAAGATGGGGGAGAAAACAGAGAGCGAAACGATGGAGCTCAAGATGAAATAGAAAGAAGGGAATAAGAATAAGAAGAAAAAGAAATAATAGAAGAAGAAGGGAAATAAGGAGAAGGAGGGGTATAAGTACATAATGGACAAGGAGGAAGATGTGTTAGGCAATAAATTAATATTATACGAAGAAATAGTAGAAACAAAAAAAAAATGCTGAAAACGGGAAGAAGAAATAGAGAAATTAATAATTGTAACGAATTATTTACGTAGTATGGTGTTATTTTCTAATAATTGCAATTATTTTGATAATAATTGGGGATTAAGATCAATTATTAATCATGAATGTATAATTCTAATTAGTTTAATCATTTAATTGATTTATTCCTTGATACTCAGACTAAACTTTGCCCAACGCCGCCTCCAACATTACAAAACATAAGGTGATACCGTTTACATCAATAAACATAGACGCTTGCCACCAACTAAGTAAATCCATCCAAGTATTCTAAGCATCTCAATATTGATAGACAAGGAAATAGTTTTTCTTCCGTATAGAGAATGTAGCAGAGAAGAATAAGACTGCATAAGTATAGCTAGGCGCAAAAAATCTGTAGCTAGCAGTTGAACGTTCTAGAAATGTTTGTCAATTTGGTTGCTGCATCTTTTCAATTTAATTCCGAAGTCTTCTCAATCCCCAATTGCTGAATTTTCACTTCCTTCCGGGTCTCACTTAGTAATCCCATTATACGTGACCTTGTTTACTCAACAAACTTCCGCGTAATACATAAGAACTAATTTACAAACGGCACCCTCTCATTTAAATAACACCAACAACAACGAAATATTAAAAGTGTCAGCGTAAAACGTCAAAACCTGGTCAAAACCAACCACATAACCACCTACGACTTTCCCCAAAATTCGTTACTTGGTGCGAACAAACTTTGTGCAAAAAAGCGCAAAATGCAACAGGCTGAAAATGACATCCGTACGGTATTGGTGGCATATTTTTATTATCAAATCGTTATCGGAAGATAAAGAAAATACGTTACTTACTGGAATAGCACTGATCTTAAGCGATTGAGATGCACGCAGGGGAGAAATGGAGTTCTATTTTTAGGGGCGAATCAGTGGCGTAGTTTGTAGGAAAACACTGTTTTAAGAACGTTATAAATTATAAATAAACACCATTTTCAACCAATTTCACTCTATTTTATTAACGCTTCATCAGGGTCATGTTACATATTCAAATTAACAAATATTAGAAGCTTAAAAATACTAAAAAAAAATAATAAAGCTACAGCTATTAGAATGAGTTACAAATAGATATCTAACCTTCTGAATTTGAAGCAGATTTGAATAAAACGAAATGCATGTTAGGAGCTTCGAATGATGAATAAAGATACCATCCACACCCAAGACTCAAGACGATGGCACTTTTAGAAGACAAAATCCAACAATACTCTGCCAACTGATTGAATTGTAAATGAAATAAGTAAAAACATCCTTCTACTTAAAATTTTTTAATATAAAATTTCTGTACTCAATGGATTAAAGAGATAAGGAGATCTAAGTACTGAGTTTTGCTAAATCCTTTATTCTATTGCCAAAATTGCTGGTTTCACCCGGAAAAAATTTGGCAAATTTTATTGTTCACATTATAGTGTTAGGATGATTTTCACTTCAAGAAGCAAATGAGACATACTTCTTACCGTTGCTCACACTTCTACATTATTGAAACCCATTTCATGCTCGATATTGTTGATGAGAATGGTTACATTATTAGCTTGTACTCACTTCTATGTTTAGCGATTCTAGACTTTAATCGAGTCAATATTCGACAAATATTTTGGTTGCAAGATTTACAACGAAATTTATTTACTTAACATAGTTTTATTTATTTATTATTTATTTATTTACGTTAATTTGTTGGTTTTTAGAAAATATGAATCATATAATTCATGTATCTTCCAAGGTGTTTGTTTTTTATATCAGTTCGAATGATGTTACCAGATTCCATTCTTATAACTTCATGTCACGAAAGATTATTACTTTATTTACCTCTTTTCCTATAACAAAATAAATGCATTTTATATATTTAATTTTCTAGAAAAAAATCATTAACAAACTTCTTAACGAAACCTAGTTGGAATAGCAGAATTGGTTTGACTGAATTTAAAAAGTCATCCATGGTAACCTGTGCTGGAATAGAGCTACCCCATTGGTGTACCAAAACTTTGAGCCCTTCACGTTCCAAGGCGTTTTTTTTAAATAATTTTTAAATGAGAAAGAAATTTATAATTTTTTTATTGATTATGTGGACCTTTAACATTATTCATGAAAAATGATATCTGCCAAGTGGCTACCTCTGTCCATGGCGCAAATGCGAGCTTTTAAGCTCCATTCCCGCAGACCTCCCTGTTGATATTTCGCCAATTTTGTTTCGAATATTGTCCTTAAGCATCACGATTATTTATGTACACCTTTCCCTTCAAATTTCCCAAAATAGGAAATAATGGGGGGCTGTCAAATTAGAAAATCGTGAGCACCAGTCGATAACACTATTTTTTCACACTATTCGGTCGGGAAAATTTTCTCGCAAAGTTAACATCGTAGCGCGAGCTGTATGTGATCTAGCGCCATCCCATCTAATTGATTGAGTTTGGGCACAAAAATATGCAACGATTACCAGCGATTGTTACAGCTTCCTCGAAGAAATGATGCACCGTACAGTCACGTAATGGTCTTTGGTGTATCAAGTGAGAATTTTCCGTGTCGTGCTTGTTAACAAAACCAGCCAAATCGAAGTGTCCTTCGTCGCTCGTGATGATTGGGTTCGTCTATACCCAGGTGTAAAACCTGAGTTCTTCAATTTCGCCGCCGTGCATGGTCATTTTCCTGTAGCCCTCGCGTCAACTAAATTTTATACAGGAATAAATGCAAACATATTTTCAAAATTTTTAACAAACATGATGGAGGCATTCCGAATCGAGTGCCTGGCGTCGATGAGTGGTACCCGGGCGTCTGCCTCACTATTTTCTCTCGCTGTACGCAAATTTTCGAAATTATTCATTACACGCTGGATGATTAACTTGCTTGGCACGTAATTAACACCAAAATACAAAAAAAAAACACAATTTTCTTTGCGTATTCGCACTTGAACGCTGAGCGTACACTGTATTATCAAGTGATTAATGATAATGATAGAGTATTGAACTACTTGTTAACTGGAATATTTTCTTATCTGTAAAAATTCCTTTCTATTTTTTAAACGGTTTATTAGCAGCAGTTCTAGATAATATTTCAATTCTGATTGCTTCATATTTCTGCTGACTGTTGACTGAGATCCAGGAAAATTTATGAGTATTTTTGTATCCTTTGCAGTTGAAAACGGATTTTCCCTTAAAATATTTAATAAAGCAGTACCTTGTGTAACTGGAGAGATTTCCATCGTTTATTAAAATATTGGGCAGTTGCTTGTAATGCCAGAATTAAAACCAATCGCTTCGTTTAGATTGATCCATCGCTGTCGCTTTTTCCTTAAATAACGAAATTTGACTGAAAATTTCTTGAAAATCATTCCTGAATAATTATTTAAATATTTTCGAATATTTTAATCGTTTGCTCGATGGCATCGTACGCCACTGGCAACTAGCCGGACTCCATACCAGAATATTCACCAAAAACGACCTCCCAATCTAGCCTCTTCCACGTCTCGCAATTTAAGCTCTCCGTTCGCCGAAAGCTCACAGTACTACGCGGCAATTCAAAATCAATAACCTATTCGCGTGCACCAGCGTGTAGTATAGAGGGTATGTAATAAGCGGGGCTCGGGGTTATTCTCGCAGAGTTCCCGGACCTCCGTACAGTCCAGTCGGTTAGTCTGGCGAACACGTGCCCGCGAAACTTTGCTAGATATACGCCGAAACAGAAGCGACCTGCCGCGCTCGATGCGGAATTAAGCGCGTTTCGTTGGTGCTATTGGTACTATTTAAAATGAAGGCTGTTATTAATAACGTGGCGTGGTTTAACGAACTGTTTGTTTACGTTTTTAAAGCTGTTAACGCGCGATCTCGAGAACGTTAACGAGGGATTTAGTCGTATGTATCTATTAATTTCGAAATGATGTATTTCGGGCGAGTTATCGTTAATTATGATGGATATTTGTTCAAAGAATTATTTTTAATATTCAATCAAGAGGTTCAAAAGAAAGAAAATTAAAATAAGTAAGTCTATTTGTTTATTTATTGATAATTTTGATTATCGTATGATAATGAAGGCTTTCACGATTGAAGTCGACAAAAAAAAATAGCTTGAACATTTACGCATAATTTCTAACTTCAAGCCTTTTTTTTGCAGTCTACTCACTTGCTCACAGGTATAATATAAGCTACTCTCTTGTATAAACTATAATACCTGCAATAAAGTGCTTGCTTCACACATTCCGTGACACTTGTTGCTTATTTGCCACTCAGCATTGTACATTACTACGTTGGCAAAATGTTAATACAAGATCTCCATTAATAGTATTCTGGTTGTCAATGCACTCAATACTTTAATAATTATAAATTAAAGCTTTTTAGCAAAGAAGTAGCAGCTTTTTGCATAGTCAAACAGAGCGGTTCAGAAGAAAATTAAAGTCAAAATAAGTAAAATTAAAAAAAAATTTATACTATATACTTTCTTGGTCGTTTATTAATTTTCCGAGCAGCATGTTTAATTGAGCTACCATAAGAAGTAATCATCTTATAGTAGCTGTAGCGTTGCGTGTCCACGTTTGCCGCATAAACCAAAGATTTTATCCACCCCCGCGGAGGGTTTCCACTGTGCTAAAAATACGCACGTTATCTAACATTTCTGTCGAGTGAACGATTTTGACAATTCCGCCCAACTGCGACATGTGGATCTTCGTCTGACCATCGATGTTCCTTTTGGCGATTATTTACTCCATCGCGAGTGAATTGATTTCACCGCTAAATAAACGACAAAATCGCAACCTTCCTGAAAACTCTGAACAAGTTGAAAATGAAACGGATACAGGCTATTTTCTTTGAGCAATTTCCAAGTACTTACGTCGGGATTCTCTGTTTCGCAGATACATTTGCTTGTTCTGCGGATATGAATTGCGTTGAATATGTCTAGGCTGGAATGCCTCAGAATGTTTTGCGAGACATTTGACAAAACATTTCCCAGCCCCTCCTTTAACAATTTAATCGAAAGAATCCGGAATAGAGTGAGGACACTACGGAGAACTACGGGAGGCCCCACGCGATATTTAACCGGAATATCAGATTGACATTACTAAGAATATCATTTCTCTAGACGATGGAAATTCAAAGTAAAAATGCTTATTTTTGTACATTTCTATGTCTTTAGCATTCTTGATTTATTTGTCACAGCTTATGTTTGTTAAGCGCGTTTGAAAGAATCAATAATAAATCTGCAATTATTAAATTAAAAATGAATAAATTATCAATCTATATCTCCCTACCTGTACAAACCCACATTATATACAAAGTGACATTAAGAAAGTACAACGCGATGGAGGACCATAAAATAATAAAAAAAGGTCTTATACGCTAGCGTCAGGAAGTCTTTTGTCTTCAAGTTGCAGGTTACAATTATTGTAAGTTTGAACATTTTTCTTAGAAAGTTTATTCTCTTCAGTACCCCATTAACAAAAAAAATCGCTGCTAAAATGGACATTTTCTAACACAATCTTGGTTGTCTTTCCCGATAGTTAATTGAGCATCGGAAAAATTTGATGGAGCTTCGCCATAGCACAGAATCATGTTCTTTAGAGATGTAGAGAAACGATAATCAGAGTCGGACAAAACCGTAATCAGAAACACGGCAAACTTGAATGAATTATTTTCACACGAGCCTTAATTTCATACCCAAGGAAGAAATATGAAAAATTAAAATTTTCTAAAAATCTCGAAGGAGCCTGAATCTTCGGCTTGAGGACATCAGTGTATAGGACCTTCTTCCTCTATCGCGTGGTAATATATTGTAGTTTTTTCGCTGTCGCCCTGTATATAAATAATTTGCAAGCACAAAAATGTATTACCTAGAAAAAAAACTAATAATAAAGCAAGTAACTAAATTCTAGAAACTCTCTACTATTTACTCTACCGCATCGAAATATCTGAGATAAGCCGTGGTGCAAGGATTGAGGACGTAATTCCATAATGTTTTTATTGTATGTACATTAAGCGGTATTATATGTTATTGACGCTAGTAACTAGACGTTATTTGATAAGCCTAAATCTGTACGTCAATCGGTTTACGCAAAAAAGGCAATATTTGCTCAATATTCAATTGTATCGACGAAATTCTCTCAGAAAAAAGGATTTGTTGGATTTAAAATGATTTTTTTAATTGTTCTATTCTACAGCTTATATAACTTCAATCCCGTCATTGTTTTTGGGTTTGATTTTGTTTTCGTTTTTTGCTAATTCTATGCATAATATTTAAAGTTTCATAGAAAATCAGGTGAAGTGAGAAGGATGAGTAGGTGAAGAGCGTCTTCGCCCAATCATCCGAGTATGAATGGTAACATGTGTGCGAGCTTGTGTGTATGCCTGCATTTTACGTATATCTGTGGGGATTCCCATTAGTACCTACGCTTAGCTTGAAATATTCATATTGTTCGACACTTACATTGCCTAGCACATATTCTGAGGCATATTCTACCTAATTCTTTAAGTTTCGCTTTTTTGCAAATTTTCTGCCTGAAGGCTCGAGCTGCCACTGCCTAACACCCATCAATAAGTTGACCAAAAATCCCCACCAGATGCTGCAGCAATTTCAATAAAAATATATATCTAGGTGTGTAGGTTTTATCAAATTGGGCCAACCTAACACAGAGAATTGTAACATTCCAGCTATTGTATGCACCTAGATGTATTTCTTTCAAACCGAAAGAGCGTTATTTATTTGTCGGAATGTATATCATATTTTTTTAATACAATATTTTACAGTTATCACCTGTACAAGGTGGGCCAAATTCGATACTTTTAATAGGGAACTTATATTTCTAAAGGAATTAGACAAAAACTGACCCAAGCTTCTGGAGCTCGATTTTAAAGAGAAAAATCGATTGGTGAAATCCCTATTTTTATATCTTCCTTAATATAAGAGATACAGAGCGTTTTCTTAAAATGTGCAATTTTTAGAAACCCTTGTAACTTTTTTATTTGTGAAAATTCTTGATTTATATAAAAACTATATTAGGGCGCTTTTTGACGCGGAATCCTATGCTCTATTTTTTTCATTTTTTAAACCCCTATTTTTTGAGATATTATCAAAACTGGTGTTTTTTTTATATGGAACACCCTATATATTTTTCCACTATTGAAAAGCATATAAAATTACCTTTAGAATGATATAACACACTTGATATTTT
>LR736865.1:7921894-7975354 GCA_902654985.2 Oryctes borbonicus
AAAATATCAAGTGTGTTATATCATTCTAAAGGTAATTTTATATGCTTCTCAATAGTGTAAAAATATATAGGGTGTTCCATATAAAAAAAAAGTCTTGATAATATCTCAAAAAACAGGAGTTTAAAAAAAGAAAAAATTAGAGCATAGGATTCTGCGTCAAAAAAACGCCCTAACGTAGTTGTTATATAAATCAAGCATTTTCACAAATAAAAAAATTACAAGGGTTTTAAAAAATTGCACATTTTAAGAAAACTCTCTGTATCTCTCATATTAAGGAAGATATAAAAATAGGGATTTCACCAATCGATTTCTCTTTAAAATCGAGCTCCAGAAGCTCAAGTCAGTTTTTGTCTAATTCCTTTAGAAATATAAGTTCCCTACTAAAAGTATCGAATTTGGCCCACCTTGTACATATGTACGATGGCACAAAAGCAAACTTGGACGATACCAAATCTATACCAAAGTGAGCCTTCTGTACGCTGCCCATACTGCTTCGTCGGTTGCCAGGCGTCCAAGTATACTTTTGTCCCATCATACATACAATGTTCTTTGTATTGCAGATTTTCTTTATCACCTGGTATGTATGTAAACCTCGCCCTAGAATATTAGTTTATATAAGCAAATATGGAAAAATTATATATTAAAAATAGATTAATCACTGGCGAAATATTATCAACAAATATGTGCCATTCCATAAAATAAAAATAAACGATATCAAATGTAAACAATTTTTACGAAATAGCTATCACACTATGTAGGTTACTGGTGTTCCATATATTATGTACAGTTACAAACAAAATATCAGCAAATAATGATTATAATGAACTATAATGCAGCGCATTGATGATTGGTAATTTTTTAATATCAGCATATCAGCAAGCTCGTTACATTTACACTTAAACAATTTTAGTAATACCGGTTTTGTAATCTACGAAAAGTGTTTTCACGTATTACAAAATCGAATTATACCCATCTTAATTCGTTATTTTTTACTGGAACCTGTAGAATGTTTAGGCTAGAGTCTTATCTCATTCTCAGATGATGTTTCGCCATCAGTGACGAACGTACTTGGCGATATTAATTTATTCTCCATATAAAGATAAAATTCAAATGTAAAATACTCCTGATAAAATAACTATCAAGACGATCTAAAAAGTCCAAATTGAACAACCACCTTTATATTGGCCAAATCTAATCATTGGCAACGGTTTTCTGATTCCTAGACGCGAAGGTCAACTCGGAGTTCGGAGATTTTTATCGATTAAGGAAGTAGTGCCGTGCAGACGGATTGGAAAGGTTCCAGCATCGCCGACTACTGCATATTTGTTGCTCTAGGATGACTTGGAAGGGAGACGGAAATCTTTAAGAATGAATTCTATAGAGAAAAAAAAAACAATTAAAAAAAACTCAAATGTGACTTGGATTGAAGAAAGGGGATTGGTGACCGAAAACAAATTTTAAAGATAAGCGTGTTTAAAGTAAACAACTTTGTTGGTTGTTCTTTAAGCTCACACGTCTCTTTGTTTTACCGTGAGTTAATTTAGCTAAGTGCAAAGAAGAAATTCTTCCACCGATGCAGAGACTGACATGGGAGCTTGTTTAAAATTCGTGGGTACTTAATTTCAACCTCTCTCAACAGATCAGAAAAACATGTTACAAAATGTAACTATTTGTATACAGACTGATTTATTTTCAACCTTCACCACGGGGATGTCGCTTATTATTGGAGATAAAGGATAGGTTTAAGTTTGGCAAAGTTGCTAAATTTTATCTGAAGAGAAAATGAACATGTGGCAAATATCGTTCGAATTTTTTTTTAAACCTTCCTTCCTTGCAGAGAAAAACTAAAGGCACATTTTTAAGCCTTCGTCAACTTCTTATTTCTTATTGCGCCAGATTGGATTTTGACATCGCCAGAAAGAGTTTTTTTTCAACCATGAATAAGATGCTGATATTATGCTTTAATTGGCGAAAAAATACATTTTAAGCCTTAAAACTCCAAGGTGCGAAACATTTCAATTGTCGCTCATTGGTAATAGCAAAATGTCGTACACCAATTCTAGAATATTTAACAGAAAAACGCAGCATTATTGAGGAGTACAGAATCCTAGACAAAATAGGGCACATGTTGAATTAATCATTTAGATGAACATTTTGGAGAATTGTCTCATAGGACCAATTACGTATAAAGAAACATTAAATGAGGGAAAGATACTTAAACCTTCTTCGCACGTACGCTTCTTCTTAGATTAAATTAAACGAACCACAGCATTTATGGTAGCAATACGATGCAGCAATTGTGAGAAGTCACTTAAACTAAGAGCTTCCAAACCGTTTGACTGGAAATAATGGAATTGCTAAATATAATATGTATAAAATTGATGTCCCACAAACTCGCAGAATGCCGCTAAAATTCTTAAAAGAACCGTATAAAGGGCAGTTCAAAATGCTGGAAGCTGGGTGCAGTTGTTTAAACATTTACTTAACTCTTGGTTTATTGTTTTTTTTCTGCTGTTATTATTTCTGTTATTTTCATTCATTGTTACAAATAAAATGCAAAATTTACATAAACGTATCGACATTTCGTAAGTTTCTAATCTAAATTTTTAAGTGGTTTATCTTTAACATTTTCTAGCACTTAAACGACATTACAGATAATATACCTACGCATATCTTACGCGAATCATTTCTAAGTCATGTTTTTTTAATTAAACCACGTCTGACAACATTAAAGCAATGGAATTTGGCTTCTACGGTAATGTCTAGGCGAAAAATTTGATTCGGTCTGTTTTCTATTATTCGAAAAGAATCCATTAATTATTACGCTGTGCAAATTAGAATATTAACCTTCAAAAAAACCAACTATGCGAAATGAAATATTATTGTTAGCTAATATTGAATCAAGATAAAACGGAATTTTAATAACCATAAATCCGTTTTTCCCAGAATAAATCTATTTATTGCTCCATTCGGCGCAATATTTCTTGTCTCATCGTCCGCAAAAAAAACCAATTTCGCCTCGGTCATAAAACAAAAACGAACGTTGCCTTCATTCGGCGATGCCATCAAAATAATTAATTTTAAATCTTCCCGAAATAGAATCCAATTTGAATAGGTCCGAAATTAGTTCCAAATATACCCTAGAGCTATTAATAATCGAATCAGATCGTAATCCAGGAATATATCGGATGCTCGAAAATACACCCTTTATGGCGAAATCGAATCCATTTATAGCGAAGCAAACACCGAAGTTGTATTATCGATTTAAAGGTGCGTACACATTTGAAATCTAACATATCTAACAAAACTAACAGCTATTTCCGTTATAACCGGAAGTGTCACATTATTAAAAATACTCTAGTCCAGTAGCACTTGTCGGCTTTAGTGTACTGGCAAGTTTTCAGAATTTTCCAATGTATAATCTTTCATATATCAAAGACAACGTTGGATTCGTCTTTTATTTCCTTTTTTACCCAGGCGTAAAAATGTACAAAATGTTCCATTTAAAATAAGAAAGTTGATGACATTTCCGGTGACACCGGAAATGTACCTGAACAGCCAATAACGCGAAAGCGATCTCGCAGCCTTTTCAATAATAGTTTAAACAAACAATTGCAAATGTGTACGCAGCTTCAGAATTGAACAGTTTATTTTGATATATCGTTGCTATTGATTGGTAAATCGTACTTCTTCGGCAGAAAATGATGGACATTATACAATGGATATTGGATACACACATATCTTCCTAACGATTTAGTTACCCAGAAACTGTCAATTATCTGCATATCGAATAGTTAATTAAAATCAAGCTCGTTATCGGTCATAAATCACTCAAGAGAAGCTATTTAAACAAAAATAATTACAAAAACACGGTTTTACAACGTGATTTTTATCAGCTTTAGGTACGGTTTTAGAAGGAAAAGAACAAGTCTGGGTTTGCTTCTCTAAATTTCTTGCTAGTCTCGAACGCTAATATGTAAACTATAAAAAGGTTTCAATTAAATTCTCAAAACTACATTATCGAACTAATGGTACGTACAAACATTATTACATTTCTGTTTATTCGTCCCGTAGTAAACTTCGATGCAATTGCAGATGTGTACGCAGCTTTAATATATCTCTACGCGTTTATGACTAAAAGTACTTTGGTAGAAAAGAAAGAAAAATATTCGCAACCTTGAACATCCAGTAGACAGTGAGTACGATTATCTGCATACGATCAAATGCAAGAAGTTAATTAATCACTGGAGTCTGCAAACTCGTTATCGTTATCATCTCGCTCAGTAGAAAATTGTCAAGCTTCTAGTCTATGTACACTGCCGTTCAGAGAAGTTCGATTGGTTGGTAAAAAACATGAAAAGGTTACAGAAACAAACGAAACTAAAAACAAAATGCAATTTTATTGTATGTACAGGTAAAAAAGATAAAAATAAATAAATAAAAAGTTATTCTGGCCTAATATAACATGCTGAACATTATTTTTTTTTTTCATCGAAAAAACCTCCTTTGCTGTTAATCACCGCTCGAACTATTCTAGGCATTCTTTCGATAAGTTTTGTTAAAATGGATTGTAGAATATTAATCCATTCATGTTGCAGAATATTCCGTAAATGTTCTTGTGAAGTTGGGCATATTTTTCGGATCCTCCTGTCCAGTTCGTCCCACAACAACTCTATCGGGTTCAAATCTGGGCTTTGTGGGGGCCATGTCATTACTTTCAGGGTCTGCTGTTCTTCTTGCTCCTTTAGATAGTTCTTACACACTAACCCAGTGTGTTTTGGGTCGTTGTCGTGCATGAATGTAAAGTTACAGCCTATTATACGCAATCCTGATGGCACTGCATGATTCTGGAGTACTGCAAAATAATTTTCCTTCCTCATTACACCCTGCACTCTGCATAAATCTCCCGTCCCAGCAAAGTAGAAACATCCCCACACTAACACAGAACTACGCCCTTGCTTCACTATTGGCACAATGCAGTTCGGGATCACTTTTCGGTTTTAGATCTTCGGACATAAACTCGTCGATTTTGCCCAAAAACCTCAAACTTTGACTCGTCACTCCAAAGCACGTTTTCCAATCATCTAACGACCAATCTAGATGAGAACGGGCCGACTGTAGCCGTTTTACTCTGTTGCCCCGACGTAATAAGGGTTTTCGAATGGCAATGCGTCCACGAAGGTCCGCTTGTTGAAGTCGACGTTTTACCGTACTCGCCGAAACTTGTTCTTCACGGCCGCGATTGACTTCGGCTGCTATTTGTGGCGCTGTTAATTTTCTATTGCGTTTGCTTAATAATACAATTCTCAAATCTTCAGCTTTTGTTGTTTTCCTAGATGCTCCAGGACGAACACGATTTTCCATAGTTCCAGTTGTCCGATATCGCTTATGATGTCATTTACTGTTGAACTTCTCATATTTATTTTTTCAGCAATTTGTCGCCCCGAATATCCTTCTTCAAACAGCGTAATAATGCGTGAACGTTTTTCTACACTGGTAAGCTTGCCACGTGCCATTTTGAAGTAAATTTTATTAAAACTTTCGCGCAACGACAGACAGATGCACACCAACACACGTTTAACAGTAAAATGAAGCAAATTTATATCTTTACGCCCGCGATAAATAAACAAGAGTGATACTGCGGTATATTTCCTAAATGTATTGTTCGTTAATAATCCCCAAACGACCCGTTTCAACAGATCGGTTAATATTTTTCTAATTTTATGTATTAATAATTGTATACAGTGTGATATAATAGATTTTTATTGTATGACCGAACTTCACTGAACGGCAGTGTAGATTCAAGATTTCTTGATATTTTTGCATGTCAGCACATAAGTTTAAAGAATTGAATAATAAATATTGAATCTATACTGTATTAAATTTGCGTTTGAATTCAAACAATTGGAATTCGTTGACATCGTTTAAACCTACATCATGTAAACGAGGTCTTAGAATTGAACGGTTTGGTTGATATACGATACATTTTTGTGTCTAAGAGATATTGTTTGTGGCTAAAAATATCCTTCTTTAGCGGAAAATGATGGACAATATAATACTCTACCCAGTAGACACGGTGGTCCAAGGGATTTAGTTATCCAAGAACTGTCAATTGCCTACACATAACTCAGATGTGAGAAGATTTTAAGCCAATTAAATTCCTGGAGGTGCCGAACTCGTTTGATCGAATCCGTTATCAGTCGTAAATCATTCAATATAGAAGCTATATAAAAACATACATATAATAAAATTACAGACCTTCGCAACGTGATTTTCGCCAATTGCCGACACGGTTATAGAGGAAAAAGGTCAAGTTTTGATCTAAAATTAAAATCAAACATGTTTGTTTTATAATATAGATTTCTAAGTAAGGTGTAACATCCCCTGATCAACTGAAAACCTTCGCTTCCGTGAAATCGCAGAAAAGTATTACTCCTAGTTAATTAATTGATTTATAAATTAATTTTTACAGAAACCTAGCGTAAATACACATAATTCAGCAACAAAGGCTTATTATCGCTCCATTTCCTGGATTAGTCACATTAGTGAAAAATAAATTAATTATTCTAGTATCACGATGATGCACGAAAATAATTAATCCGAGTATCTAAATATTTTTTTTTTATATTTTATCTATAATAATAATAATAATTCAAATCTTCCCTATATTTTCTTAACTTTTTTATAGACTATTATTTAAATTATTTAAGAAATAACAGCAAATTAAAGCTAATGCGTAATCTTCACTGCACTCCCCGATAAAAACTTAGACGCGGTGAGATGTTTTACGGGTTTTAAGGGTTACAACATTTCTTTGCGAAACTAGCAAGATATCTAATTAAGTTTTTATTCATAAAAGTAAAATAAACTTAAAAATATCTCCTCCAGTAATATATGAACTAAATAATAAATTATTACTCCAATGTTTAAACAATTCCTGCGACAAAAATTTAGACGCTCTGTTGCAAATGTAAAACAAAAATCAACAAATGAGCGATCAGTAATGCGTAGATCCTCCATTGTTCTTAATCACTTCCAATAGTCTGTTATTAATAGATTTATATAAATTTAACACATAATTTTGAGGGATATTCTGCCATTCACTTGCTATTGAAGTTTTCAGTTCCTGTAGCGTGAAATATTGACGGCCTCCGCCATAATCGCGACGTGCCAATTCACCCCACATGTTTTCAACAATGCTTAAGTCTGGTGACCGTGCCGGCCACTGTAAAGTTTTAATCTTTTTCCCTTTAAACCATTCAGTAATGGTTTTTGCTTTATGAATTGGCGCGTTATCTTGCTGAAAAACAAAATTGTGCCGGGCCCATTGGTTTCCAAAACGTAGAAGATTGTCACGCAATAAGTCTTTATACGTCACAAATGTTATTTTGTTTGTGCAAAACACTATCCCACTTTTATCGCGGAATCCAATCGCTGCCCATATCATCACAGATCCGCCCCCTAATTGTCCGGTCATTTTCACTTTTGGTTCCTTTCTCAAATCATGATAATAATGCGAGTACCCATCCGGTCCGTCCAAATTAAAACGTTTCTCATCGGAAAATATAACCTTTTCCCATTGTTTCTTCCAGGATACGTGTTCTTCAGCAAATCTCAACCTCGCTTCTTTGTGTTTCGCCGAAAGTGGCGGTTTTCTCAACATTTTCTTCCGTGATATTACCGGTGACGCCTTTAAAATCCTTTGAACATTACGCTCGTGCGTTTGTACCCCCGCCTGTTCTGCAATAACTCTCACCGACGCAGAAGAATCGGATGCACACCGCAATATCATGCGTTTATTCCGCTCACTTACAGCTTTCGGTCGCCCCTGGTCTTTTGGTTTGCCGTCATTTTCCGGATCTTTTAGGAAATTTCTAACGGAATGATCGCTTCTTCGTAACCGACGAGCAATTTCCTTCTTACTAACACCATCCTGGTGCAAGGCTAGAACTTCACCCCTTTCTATCAAGGATAATTGTTTTTATCTACCCATATTGCAAACACTTTATAAAATATAATTTCTCGTGGTGAAATGTGTACACTTTACCAACACAACCACTGCATATAAAGAGATGTCTCAAATTAAAACATTTTCGCTTATATTAATGTAATAAATGCGCAGGGTCTAAATTTTCGTCACATTTAAAATTCCTATTTTGATCTGGGAAAATCTCAATTACCCCTCATAAAGCAATAAATACCCAGAAATATCTATAAATGGACTATTTACATAACAAGTATTAATAACCCTCATTTCCATTTTATATAATGTCTATAAACTTTGTTTCGTGAATAGAAACGATACCGCGTCTATGTTTTTGTCGGGTAGTGTAGGTTACTAGAATTTCTGTTACCTTTATTTTCCATCAAAAATCTATAACATTTAACATTTCTACAAAAGAAAGATATTATAAAAGCTTTTTACTTTCGACTTACCCAGTCAAGTATATTCTTTTGCGCACACCTCTTGCTTTTGCACCTATTCACTATTTTACAAATATTAACCTGCTTGTTAATTATACCTCTCAAAATATTTCTTCACTGATATGATATTGGACAATCGATTCAAATAGCTAATGCATTTTTTTTTCTATTTATAGGACCAGTTCCATGTCAAAGACCTCAAGCCCTTATTCGGAACATATAGGCACAAAGTTAATCATGGTTACATGTCCACATTTTTAATCCTGCTCGGCGTCCTTATGCTAACCCACTTTCTAGTTGTACTCTTTTACAATATGGTAAGTTTCGACAAATTGTTATTTTGATAAAAGAGAAATTTTGGAAATTTTCCAAATTAACATGCAGTCACTTCATACTAGGTATATTTATTTAAAATTTTCAAGAAAATAATTTCTAACATAAACGCTAGTAGCACAGATAGTTGGCGTAACGTTGGCTCCCGATCACGGATCGCTAGGCTCGACGTTGGCAGCGACGTCGGCATTGTGTGAAAGTGTGAACATTTTACATATTTCACCGAACATTGGCTCGCAACATTGTGGCATGCATTGGGCGAACTACCTACTTTAGCATGCAACGACCTTTAATAAACATGAAAATTGGCTCACTATTGTCTGTTGGCCGCGACGCCACATGGTTATAACGCTTGGCAACTGATCTTCAACCGACGCTGCACCGACTGAATTGGTTCAACATCGATTTGCTTATGTTACTCAACTGTTTACTGCTAAGCGTAGTTTGATTATCATTTCCCGATTGTCGACCAACGCTTAACCGATTTTGCTGACCAACCGATACCCGACGTTACAAAAGTACCGTTATTTTTGTGTAACCTTATTGAACCTTACCGACCGTGGCTAACCGATATTGCACTAACCGTACGACGTTATACCAACTGAAAGCCAACCATCAGCCAACCAACTGTGCTACTAGAAAAAAAAAACCATACAGAATATTGCTACTGCTATTAATATTATAGAATATTGTTTTTAAAAAATAACGATGATTTCCAGTTTCTATTGAAGACACTCTTCTCGTCTAATATTTATTGTAGACTGTTGTAACTCGAAGCGAAAACAAATTGATAAATATCATTGAACGGGCACCAGAAATGGGTTCCAAAATACAGAGTGCGAGTAGAAAGTAGATACTGTTATTGTTCCCACACACGCGCTTTGTATTTTCGAACTCAGTCCAGATGTTGTTTGGATGTTTAAATCTACAGGGTTGGTATCACATATACATACTTCACAGAAAATAATGAGGTAACTGCCAGAGTTAATTCAATGAAAAACAAATAATTTATAAAAAATCATCAATTTAGTAATTTTTTTTTGTTTGCTTATAGGCGTTTAATTCCTAAATTTTGATGGTGTTTAAAGTTTGGCGTTATGTTGGACAATACCTTATTTTTTTAAAGACGTTTTTTGATTTTACCACAGTGATACTTTAAACACCCTCCAAACACAAATTGATACCAACATACCAAATTTGGTTTGGTTAAAATAATTAGCATTATATAAGCATAGCATATATTTACACTACTTACATTTGCCATCTTATTAATTAATTAATAATTATAAATAATAAAAAAAAAAAAACGATAATTTAGTTCTACATTAATACTTCATTTACAATCTTATTCCGATGGATGGCTCTCAGCTGGCGTGAAGATAAACTGTGCGTAGCTCGAAACCGTTAGATATTATAATTTTGAGAGATTTGAACCTTCCTTTTTCCAATTACGTCATTATAAAATACAGGGTGAACATGAATTATTCCCCCTATTAATTCTCAATGTGAACTTATTTCACTATTACGTTTATTATCAAGTTTGAAAGCGTCATAGATTAATTTTTTTTTGCAAGCATGAGTTGTTCACTTACTTCTCTGCTAATCAATACTAGTTTAATGCAACAACCGCATCCTCTTTCGAAATACAATGTCAAGTTAATGGATCAAGTAAATAATATTCGTAATGCTATCTAATAAATCGAAATTAAAATGAGCACCGTGGCAGATTTCCTACGAAAGATAAATTATCACAATTTGACAAATGATACGTAATATATGTACTTTCATGTACACCGCCGTTCAGAGAAGTTCGGTCGGTTGGTAAAAAACATGAAAAGGTTACAGAAACAAACAAAACTAAAAACAAAATGCAATTTTATTGTAGGTACAGGTAAAAAAGACAAAAATAAATAAATAAAAAGTTATTCTGGCCTAATATAACATGCTGAACATTATATTTTTTTTTTCATCGAAAAAACCTCCTTTGCTGTTAATCACCGCTCGAACTATTCTAGGCGTTCTTTCGATAAGTTTTGTTAAAACGGATTGTGGAATATTAATCCATTCATGTTGCAGAATATTCCGTAAATGTTCTTGTGAAGTTGGACATATTTTTCGGATCCTCCTGTCCGGTTCATCCCATAACAACTCTATCGGGTTCAAATCTGGGCTTTGTGGGGGCCATGTCATTACTTTCAGGGTATGCTGTTCTTCTTGCTCCTTTAGATAGTTCTTACACACTAACGCAGTGTGTTTTGGGTCGTTGTCATGCATGAATGTAAAGTTACGGCTTATTAGACGCAATCCTGATGGCACTGCATGATTCTGGAGTATTGCAAAATAATTTTCCTTCCTCATTACACCCTACACTCTGCATAAATCTCCCGTCCCAGAAAAGGAGAAACATCCCCATACTAACACAGAACTACTCCCTTGCTTCACTGTAGGCGCAATGCCGTTCGGGATCACTTTTCGGTTTTAGATCTTCGGACATAAACTCGTCGATTTTGCCCAAAAACCTCAAACTTTGACTCGTCGCTCCAAAGCACGTGTTTCCAATCATCTAACGACCAATCTAGATGAGAACGGGCCCACTGTAGCCGTTTTGCTCTGTTGCCCCGACGTAATAAGGGTTTTCGAACGGCAATACGCATTGCCATGAAGGTCCGCTTATTGAAGTCGACGTTTTACCGTACTCGCCGAAACTTGTTCTTCACGGCCGCGATTGACTTCGGCTGCTATTTGTGGCGCTGCTAATTTTCTATTGCGTTTGCTTAATAATACAATTCTCAAATCTTCAGCTTTTGCTGTTTTCCTAGATGCTCCAGGACGAACACGATTTTCTATAGTTCCAGTTGTCCGATATCGCTTTATGATGTCATTTACTGTTGAACTTCTCATATTTATTTTTTCAGCAATTTGTCGCCCCGAATTTCCTTCTTCAAGCAGCGTAATAATGCGTGAACGTTTTTCTACACTGGTAGGCTTGCCGCGCGCCATTTTGAAGTAAATTTTCTTAAAACTTTCGCGCAAAAACGACAGATGCACCCCGACACACGTTTAACAGTAAAATGAAGCAAATTTATATCTCTACGCCTTCGATAAATAAACAAGAGTGATGCTGCGGTATATTTCCTAAATGTATTGTTCGTTAATAATCCCCGAACGACCCGTTTCAAAAGATCGGCACTTCCGAGAAATTCTTGGAATGATAATAAAAGGGACTTTATTGTGGTCGTCGCAATATTTCTACTTTACATAATAATTTATGGCTTTAATCCCTTAGAAAAGAGTGTATGCTTAATATTTTTCTAATTTTATGTATTAATAATTGTATACAGTGTGATATAATAGATTTTTATTGTATGACCGAACTTCACTGAACGTCAGTGTATCTCGTTAACCGGGTCTTTCATCACGTCACCGTATATAATTGATTTCTCCAGTCGATTCGATGATGCATCATTGCTAACTGCCAAAACAACAGCTCCTACAAGCGGAAACTGCAAATTCGTCTTTAAAATACATCCAATTCCGACAAAATCTAATCTAACTTGCCTTATTGACACGTTAAGCTATACAGATATAAATCAAAATATTATAAGCAATGTACGTAGTCTCTTATCTAAAGAATTCGTCATATTTAGTTCACGAGAAATATCTCGGTTTTGCATTTTATCGCGTCCATCTGAAGTTAAACGTATTCAATCAGCTGGTAGTTTTACAAGTAGTCCTGGTAGAGAAGGTTTTTCAGTTTTGAACGCTTAAGAAAGAATCGTAAAAGAACATATAACATGTAAATATGAGCACGACGTGGCAGTACAATTTGAGTTGACAATGCTGCGAAGTTAGTTATAATTAAACCATTTTTGAATGTTGAAGGTTTAACTTAGACTAGAACGTTTTTATAAGAATCAAGTTAAAGCATTTAATTCTTTTACTATCCAAATCTATCCGCTTTTCAAATGAAGAATATTGAATCAGAAGAGCAAAAACAACCTACAGCCTTTACCTTCAAGTCTATCAGTACTTTATCAAGCTAAATATTGTGCTTCACCGGTCGATATGCAGATTTTCCACTCTCGATGAAGCACTTGAACTAATCTCGTTCACTTGAATATAAAACGCAAACTATTCGACAGATTGAGGTGAGATGTATACAATACTGTCACTATTATCATAATACATCTGTATTCTTGATGGTAACCTTCTTAGATGATTGTAGGCTTTCACGACCATAATCCATAGTAGAAATGTCTTTCGGGTGATGTCGTGTAGTTAATATTTTACTTGACGTTTCGCTGACCATGCTGTCAGCTTCTTCAGAAGATTTCTAAAGTCTTTAGAAATCTTCTGAAGAAGCAGCGACATCACCCGAAAGACATTTCTAGTAACCTTCTTAGATTTTGCCTTTAGAAGGGAATTGTATTTAAATACAAGTAGTTTTTTTTCGGAATTGTGCTAATCTCCTTAATGTTTCCATAAAGTTACCTTCCACTTCTTCAAGAGTTTTCTAGAACTGGCGATGTTGTCTTCTTCTATGTCTTATGTAAAAATTGTTTGGCGACATCTTTTCTCCATGTCTTGCTGTGGTTGATGATTATAAAGTTCCTAATACGCAACGCTGTAAATCATGTTAGCTGTAACTTCACTTAAAACAAGACCAACAAAAGAAATTCTAAATTTAACTTGATTCCCTTCCAGGAATCTTTGGATATCGTAATTGTAGATCTAGTACTCTACGGAATGTTAACGATACTTCCAATATTCGGACTGTTAGTCTCCGAAAGGTACGTGAAGAACCATCCCAAACTGCTGTCCGTCCTATCAGTGATGGCATTCGTTCTCTTATTCCTTACCAATATCACGGTACCGATCGTCCATTATTTATGGAGGGAGGATAATCTGCGACCGATTTACACGACGCTCCTCATCATCTCCTGCTACGTTTTCTTCCACCTCAGCTCAAATATACTCGCCCTTTGCATGGGATGCGCCGTTACAATCGCCCATCTTATCATCCTCGTCTTCGTCACTTACGTGCAAGAGGTGCAGTTAGAAAGGGTACGTATTAGAAAATATATGCAAGATCTCCAATAAGAATAGAATTTTTTCGTTTGTTTATAGATAGGATCTGATATATTGTACCTTATTTGCTTGAACGGATTTGGAATTTACTTTAGATTGATCACCGAATTGATAAAGATGCGCAGCTTCCTGGATAAGCGGACATGCGTCGAATCCACTACGAAGCTGAAGGCCGAAAAGGAGCAGCGGGTAGGATATAAGCCGGCTTAAGTTGATAAATAGTATGTTTGTGTATATTTTTCCAGGAAAAATTGATGCTAAGCATTATACCGAAGCATATAATGGACGAGGTCTTCAACCAGATTTATGATATCGTTAAGCGTGATAATAAAATCTTTCGATACCCCATCAAGTAAGTGATTTGGAAAAATTTGGAAAGATTAAGAATATTTTGCCATTTTCAAAGCTGTTTGGCAAGCAAAGAAACAAACCAATTGCTCCTTATTACCCATGGCTAATTGCATAGTTATTTCAATTTTCACTTTTTTACAGCCATCCACACACTTCTGAATATGCCAACGTAACCATCTTGTACGCCGATATCGTCAACTACACCCAAATGACTAGCACCTTGAAATCTGTAAGGTTGGTTGAGACTTTACACGAACTGTTTGCAAGATTCGACGATGCCTCTAGGGTTAGTAAATTAATTATAGCTGATTTCTTCGGATTAAATGCTTCGATGCCACAATAGTTCATTAAAGTAGTAATAGCAATTTAGACTGCTGGAAGCTACGCATTTCTGGCGATAATTACAACTCAACAGACCCTAAAAATCAAATTAAATAAAGCGCTCGTATTATAATTTTTTTCTAGGACCTCAACGTTCAACGGATAAAATTCTTAGGCGATTGTTATTATTGCGTGGGCGGATTGCCAGATGAGAGCAGTAGTAAACAAGACCGCGATAACCATGCAGATGCTTGCGTACAATTAGGTTTAGAGATGATAGCTATTATAGCAGATGTTAGGTAAGAGTTTCTTCCATAGATCCGGAATGGATCCATGGAATGGATGAGAAATGAATGTGACATCATTTAATAACCTGTTGACAGGCAGGAATTTAATCTCAACATTAACATGAGGATAGGAGTCCATAGTGGGAGTATTATTGGAGGCATCATAGGCACAACTAAGTGGCAATTTGATATTTGGTCCAAGGATGTGTATATTGCCAACAGGATGGAGACAACTGGACAAGCTGGGTAAGTTATTTTGGATATTCCGTTGCTAAGTTTGAACAATTCATGTCCAAAATCAAAAATGATAAATAGTTGCGAAATTGAAAAAGCGATACTACACACCATGACTTTCGATAATTGTGTTTAATGGTGTTTAATATGGCTAATTTTAGCTCGAGTCGAACCAGTTAAATCACCTTAAAAATAACAATTTTAGTTAATGGCGATGTGTAAAAACCATCACCATACCTTAGAATAATTACACTCCCCGACAAAAACTTAGACGCGGTAAGATGTTTTACGGGTTTTAAGGGTTACAACATTTCTTTGCGAAACTAGCAAGATATCTAATTAAGTTTTTATTCATAAAAGTAAAATAAACTTAAAAATATCTCCTCCGGTAATATATGAACTAAATAATAAATTATTACTCCAATGTTTAAACAATTTCTGCGACAAAAATTTGGACGCTCAAAAACAAAAATAAACAAATGAGTGATCAGTAATGCGTAAATCCTCCATTGTTCTTAATCACTTGCAATAGTCTGTTATTAATAGATTTATATAAATTTAACGCATAATTTTGAGGGATATTCTGCCATTCAGTCACTATTGAAGTTTTCAGTTCCTGTACCCTGAAATATTAACGGCCTTCGCCATAAACGCGACGTGCCAATTCACCCCACATTTTTTCAATAATGTTTAAGTCTGGTGACCGTGCCGGCCACTGTAAAGTTTAAATCTTTTTCTCTTTGAACCATTCAGTAATGGTTTTTGCTTTATGGATTGGCGCATTTTCTTGCTGAAAAACAAAATTGCGCCCGGCCCATTGGTTTCCAAAACGTAGAAGATTGTCACGCAATAAGTCTTTATACGTCACAAATGTTATTTTGTTTGTGCGAAACACTATCCCACTTTTATCGCGAAATCCAATCGCTGCCCATATCATCACAGATCCACCCCCTAATTGTTTGGTCATTTTCATTTGGTTCCTTGGTCAGATCATGATAATAATGCGAGTACCCATCCTGTCCGTCCAAATTAAAACGTTTCTCCTCGGAAAATATAACTTTTTCCCGTTGTTTCTTCCAGGATACGTGTTCCTCAGCAAATCTCAACCTCGCTTCTTTGTGTTTCGCCGAAAGTGGCGGCTTTCTCAACATTTTCTTCCGTGATATTACCGGTGACGCCTTTAAAATCCTTTGAACATTACGCACGTGCGTTTGTACCCCCGCCTGTTCTGCAATAACTCTCGCCGACGCAGAAGAATCGGATGCACACCGCAATATCATGCGTTTATCTCGCTCACTTACAGCTTTCGGTCGCCCCTGGTCTTTTGGTTTGACGTAATTTTCCGGATCTTTTAGGAAATTTCTAACGGAATGATCGCTTCTTCGTAACCGACGAGCAATTGCCTTCTTACTAACACGATCCTGGTACCAGGTTAGAACTTTACCCCTTTCTATCAAGGATAATTGCTTTTTTCTACCCATATTACAAACACTTTATAAAATGTAATTTCTCGTGGTGAAATGTGTACACTTTACCAGCACAACCGCTGCATATAGAGGGAAGTATCAAATTAAAACATTTTTGCTTATATTAATGTAATAAATGCGCAGGGTCTAAATTTTTGTCGCATTTAAAATTCCTATTTTGATCTGGGAAAATCTCAATTACCCCTCATAAAGCAATAAATACCCAGAAATATCTATAAATGGACTATTTACATAACAAGTATTAATAACCCTCATTTACATTTTATATATATTCTTCAATACATTCGGGAACGGATAACTTTTGTTGACTACTCCTCTCTTCACCCTCACGAAGGATTGACGTTTGGTTTTTCCTTTCTTTACCCGCACAAAGGATTGACGTTTGATTTCGGGTTCATCGCAATAAATCCATGACTCGTTACTGCTTCTGTTGTTGAACCAACTCGAAGATTTTCGACATCAATTAATACGGCCCGCTTTTTGTTCTTCAGTAAAAAGATGAGGGATCCAACGGCAAACTAATTTTTTCAAAGCGAATTCAACTTTCTTCTACTTTCTGTAGCTTAACGTTTAAATTTAAGTTCAATAACATTGAAATTAATTTTATTTGTAATACATCAAACTGGAAATTGCCATATCCATTATTCCACTTCCGTTTCCTTTCAGAAAGGTGCACATCACTAAACAAACCAGAGACAAGCTTAAAAAAAGATACAACATAGAAGAATCGAATGCGGGAACGAGAGATCCTGAACTACTAAAACGCGATATCCAATGTTATATTATATCACCAGAGGTACGTCTTTCAAATTGAATTTCTATTCCAAAACAACCTCTTCTCTTGGTAGCCTAGTTCTCAGCCACTCACCAACGGTTCAGCGCACGATATCGTGGACGAACTGCCTCTTAACGCCGCAGGATTAGCTCAAATAGAAACCGCGAACGGTACGGTAAGCGGAAGGCGACCTTCGCAGTTCATTCAGAGAGGAAGCACGACGACAATGGGCAATAGGCCAAGCAGAAATGCCGGTGGTATGAACATCAGAAGAAGAATTACGCCCACGATCATCAGTCGCAGGACGCCGTTCATGGACAACAATTTAGCGAAGTACCATGAGAGACTGCGGATAACCGATAAGCAAATGGAGGAAGCCGTTGATAAGATGCCTTTATCGAAATACGAGTAAGTTTGGAGTGAAGATTCTTTTATGCTTTTTTTATTAGCCCTGCAGATAATACACCGATTTGCCTATTTTTATTGTTATCGAAAAACGAAGAGAAGACAGGTACTTATTAATGATGACCTTTATATTTCAGCCAGTGGTTCAAAATAAAGGAAATCAACCCTTTGCTGTTGATCTTCCGGAAGCTTACTACAGAATTGGACTTTATCAGACAACCCGATCCACTGTTTAAATACTATATTCTCAGTGTTTTTGTGATATTGATATGCATGGTTGCTATTCAAAACTTTTCCCAAACGGAGTAAGTCGCGTTGAATGATAGATTTTGGCCAATAAATGATCAGAAACGCTTGCTTTTTTCACAGTTTTAAACATGTTTTAAATATTTCGCTGTTCCTAAAACGCCAAAATCTATCATTTGAACACTATCTTTGAACTTAACTCATTTGCAAATTTAACAACAATAATAATCATTGCAGATGGAACACCGTGATAGGTTACATCTCAATAGTGTTCGTATTGTTAATTGTGCTACCACTCACTTGGATCTATGGTTTTTGGCGCTGCTATCGGTACAATATCAAGGAAGAAAAGAAAAATCCGATAATTAATCGCGTTTATAAATTTTCGAGTGCCATAATGGAGAATATCACGTACAGAGTGATCATTTACTTTGTGATTTGTTTACTATGCGCTGGAACCGTCTTCTCGGAAATGGTAAGTGTGTCTGCAGCTCGCTAATGCAAATTACAAAAGCTGTGTTCTAATTCTCAGGTACAGTGTGAACACTTCAAAGGCTCTAACAGCACGCTGAAAGGTATTTTCATTGATGTCTTGTTTCGAAGCGATGTTGGAGAAGAATGCATGATTCCATGGGTGAGTTGTGAGACAAGGATTATTTGTTCCTCGATGTTTTTGTTTTGATTTTGACGCTCACAATTATCCTTATGTAACAATCTCAAGCTTACGTCGAAATAATACAAATTGTGATTAATTATCAAGTTTATCCCAATACAAAGGAGGAAGTTCAGATACGAAGCTACTCTGAAAAGTTTCCAGCCTTTCCACTGAAAATGTTATTTCTCAACATAGTCTCCTTGTGAGTCTGTGCACTTTTCCCAAGGGTGTTTTTATCTCTTTAATCGGTCCAAATTGAAGTCAGCATCTTGTTCCGCAAAATAAGCTCATTCGATGAAAATCTCTGTTTTGCGAGCGAAACTTTGAGCTTAGGAAGCAGAAATAAGTCGCTGGGGGTGAATGGGATGAGTAGTTTATTAATTTGGATCGCAATTCGTGAAACGCGACAGATTTTTCGCAATTTTTGCCTTCAGCTTGTCAAGTAATGATGCCTATTATTTTCCCTTTTTCAAGGCGCAACTATTTCAAGAAACAGTTACCACCACCTTTCCGTCGGATGGAGTAGTCTTCGTCTTTTTTGGAGCCGATTCATCTTTGCAATCCACTGTTTCGACTTCAGGAGTGTATCCAAGCTTCACCTACAATTATTAATCAAGGAAAAAACATTAAATTGTTTCGCTTAAACTGCTTCAACAGAGCTTTTGAAATGTTCGTTCGATTTTGTTTTTAGTCCTGAGTCAACAAATCGTCCATTTTTCATACCCAAATCGAAACAGCGTCTAGCACCATTTGGTGAACTTTTCGGCTGTTATCGGTAATGGTTTGTCCGCCCCAAATATTCATCATTAATCACCATTGAGGCTTGAAATTTTTCATAGTACCTCCGTACGTTCAACATCGCATAATAATCCTAAAATTGAAATCATTTTTCTAGCATATGACTGAAACCTGCGCATTGATCATCATAATCAACTACAGCTTTCTGCGCATCCATCTCTGGCTAAAGGTACTGGTGTCGTTGGTAATTACGGCTCTTTACAGCTACTTCCTATGGAGCTTTAACGAAGCATATTATTATGTAAGATAGTCATTAAATAACACGTGAAAATTTTTCTCATTGGTCTCCCATGCTTATTTCAGAGCAGCGAATCGCTCAACCATTCAGTTAAAGGTCCCACAGCACACGTCGTGATAATCATCTACCTGCTGATCACTCTGCATTTCATCGACAGACAAACAGATTATATGCACCGGTTAGACCACCAATGGAGAACGCAACTGAACGAAGAACAGGAGCAGGCTCACATCTTGCATGAGGTCAACTATAAGCTGCTTAATAATATATTACCTGTGCATGTCTGTAAGTACCTTTGAACTTTGTGAAAATTACTAAAAACATATTTATCCTATAACGCACCCTCGAAACGGCTGTCCAGGATTAATTAATTAAACTTGTATGGTGCCGATACTTTTGTATTGTTTGCCATACTACGCCACAGTTCTTGCTATTATTATTTAGAATTCAATAAAATATAATAGTGCAAAAATTATTGATTTCAGCTGAATATTACACCGATAATAACAGGGACAGAGGACTTTACTACGAAGAATACGTAGAAAACGATTGCGTAACCGTAATGTTCGCTTCCATTGTCAACTACGACAAGGAATTGCCCGATAAAATCTTACTGAGCTACCTTTCAGGAATGATAACAGCTTTAGATCAGGTAATACGATCTTTCGAATCAAATTTCCTTGCAAACCAATCCTTTTCTTGTTTCTCTCGGCAGTTACTCTTAGAGAAGTACAATAACGTTGTGGAAAAGATCAAGATCGCTAATTGGACGTATATGGCTGCTACAGGCTTAGATCCTGGCAAGAGGACTTCTGGAACCGATGGCCATCGCGTTCGAAGGGAAAACGTGATGCATTTATTGAATTTTGCCGTCGATATAAAACGGACAATCAAAATTATCGATAGGGAATTCCAATATCCGAAATTGAGAATCGGAATAGCTCATGGTCCGATTACCGCTGGTGTGGTAGGGTCCAAGAAGCCCCTATACGATATTTGGGGTGACGCTGTTAATATGGCATCGCGTATGGAAAGTACAGGTGTCATGGATCGCATTCAGGTCATGGAGGAGACAGCGACCATCATTCGAAGTTACGGATATTCGTGCACGTTTAGGGACTACATTCACGTCAAAGGAAGGAGCACCAACGTGCCGACCTATTTCGTCGACGTGGACGAAGATGACAATCTCATTAAAATTTGCTGAACGTTTCGATACCTTTTAAAGGAATCCACATTGTAGATCTCGACGTTTAAATGGAACTTTGAGGGGAGAGATATGGCTGTGTGGCGATGATTTACCTTAGTAAATCAATGTAATGCTAGTCAGAAAACCAAAGATTGTGCTATTTTTTATGATAAAAGGAGACGAGTTGAGTTTACCATTATGACTGATGATTGACTGATCACAATATAACAGTGGAAGATGGTGGAACGGGATGAAATGGAAGAAAAAGTAACATAATTTTACTTTTGGCTTCTTATATACAGATGAAACTGGTTATGATAGATATATAACAAGGGAATCAATAATATTTGTATCAAATGTGACGCAGGTTATCCTAATTTGGTTTTCTAAATAAGTGTTGGAACTGTTGATGGTAAAAGGCCAACATTTCAAAATAATATAATAGACACCCTAAGATATCTTTCAAAAATATTTTCGGTTGTACAAAGCGATCGATAAGTAGCGAATCAAGGACGTGCTTTATTTTGTTGTGTTTTATTCTTCGTCTAAAAATCAAGGATTTCATATGTCTATTTCTAGCAGATTTTGAGATATTTAATATTTTATTTTCAATCGTCTTAATTCAGAAAATCTGGTATGCAAATACATTGTAACGTAAATGTTTACAGGGTGTTCAGTATTGAATAACTGAAAACTTAACCAAATCCAAACTCCAGAAACTTCATTTTTTTAATGGCGCATTTTTATTCAATAATGTACATTACCTAATATTGAAAATGAAAAAAATATTTATCATCCAAGTGGTTTGGGACGTTAGCATTGTTTGGTTACTATGACAGCAAAAAACAAAACATACTGACGTTCTTAACTGATAATTGCTTCGAAGCTTTACGTCTGCTATTTGCAAAATGAATAACATAAAAAAATGGTTAATGTTAATGATTTATACGTGAAGTTAGCGCAAGTATATCGAGGCGGAAGGAAAGGAATTTCGTAAGTTGTGAGTTGCTAGATAAATTGATAGTTATATTAATTGTTGAGTGTAGGCTTTCACGACCGTAATCCATAGTAGAAATGTCTTTCGGGTGATGTCCCGTAGTTAATATTTAGTCTTTAGAAATCTTCTGAAGAAGCTGACAGCATGGTCAGCGAAACGTTAAGTAAAATATTAACTACGTGACATCACCCGAAAGACATTTCTCCCAGTTATATTAATTGTTTGGATTTTTTGTTTTCATTTTGAGTTTCTGGTGTTAGCCTGTGTAAACTTCTGTTTAAAATATCGGTTCCCTTGTTTCTATTCGGTAAAAATGTGCATTCAGTGGCGTACGTAAAAAATATGGGGCTCGCCACGACATTTTTAGGGGAGCCTTCCTCCTATTTAGAAATGATAGCGAATCTTGAGTCAAAAGAAAAAAACACGAGAGGACCTTTTTTGAAGTCGGTTAAAAATAATAAATAACGTAGGTAAATATATTGCCATAACTTTCATACAGGAAGAAGTACAGCGTGTCCCATTTCACTTTCTATCTTTATTAATTACTGAGATACTTGCAAATTCTCTTAATAGTGCGTAATACTATGGGAGATGTATGGAAGATACCATATCTGAACATAGTCCAATAGGTAATTTAATCTCGTAAAGGAATCTTATATCTACATGTAAGCAATTGAGAAAAAAAAATTATATATCTTTAAATCTATTAGAAATAGACCTATTTCCATTTACAATAATAAAATAAGTGCTTGGTTTCGGTACTTATCGATCATCCTGTATAATCAAAAATAATTTTAAAAGATTGTCTGTGACTTTTCTTACGTTTTAGCTTCGTATTATTTGCACAATAATCGCAATTTGACAGTTCCAGAATATTTAAGGATCCTGTATAATATTATAATAAATGCTAGGATACATTGATTTGATTTTTTTCAAAAAATACTCCATAATAAATCATTTCGTACTTTCAAACGCCTTGTATATTTATTATTTATTACTTAAAAACCACCATTCATTGATACTTAACAACAGGGTTGAAAGGTCCAGTATAATCGATTTAGAGAAAGAATTTTTCGTATGTTTGTATCAATAATTGTAAATATAAAAATTTACGAAAAAAAAATTATCGAAAGTCACTCCAATATCATATATCATGTATTTATCCATCTAATTCCTTCTAAAAATAAATGCAAGTATACCAAAAAAAGACTATTTTTTATATATGTGTACCATTCATCATACCATTCATATCGTAGGTTTGCTGCCAAATGTGGCCAAGTCAAAATACAACATTATTTTTTTTGTTGATTAGTTTTATCTAACGAAATTCATGGGGCTTGCACAAAATGATTTTTTTTTCCAAATCACCGCTTATGCTAGAAAAAATTGTACTTGATCAATTTTTCTTATTAACAGAAATTTTGGAAGTGCATGCAAAAGTAATAAAACAAGACCCATCCCACCCACTTAGATTCCACTTCACTATCCCAAGAAACAGGTTCTGGAATAGCGTTGTTTTTTTGTTTTTATCCACAGGAAGTTCTTTGTACAACGAATGACATCCGGGAGGGATCGCAATTTTTCTTTTTTCAAAAATAGACAACATGTTGTTATATAAAAGTTTTATAGTTTTAAGAATGTCGGCCGGTCGATATTCTTCTTCGGCGTAATTGTATTTATGTAAAATACAACCTGGTTCTTTCTTTTCGTATCGTAGCGCCTTTATTTCCAGCCAGGACATTTTATTATTGCTAACGCCCTTTGACTTGTGTTTAAGAAAAATCGCTGCTAATGATTTTAGGACGAGAAAATCTTAATTCTTGGACGCGATAAAAATATTCAGCAAATCAGTAAAAATGTTCTTTTTTTTTCCTGTTTTTATCGCGCTATCCATTGTGGTAAGGATGTTCTTTCTCCATAAAATTATGCTGAATTGCCTCCAAGTGGGCCTACTGAACAATGTACAGGAATAATACTGCAAACTAGTTGCGGTTTTATTTAACTTAACATGCCCCGAAATCTCCTTGATCCATTTGAATGTTGCAGTTCCAATCTCAGAAGTTCCACTCGGTTCAAGTATATCAGAATCCCCTATTTGAAATTGCTGCCTCATAAACACATAAGCATAGAGAGAAGCACGTAGCTTCAACGAGAAGTATATTGGCGACATTTTAAACAAAGGAAGACATTTTGTAAATCACCAATCAGGAAGGACGATTTTTGATTCTAAACGATGCTTATGATCTTCTTGTGGGACAAGTTTCTTTTTTAACTTTTCGCTGTTCTTCACACTTTTTGCAGTTGAAAAAAAGCCAAATTATAAATTAAAAAGTTCTACAATAAGTCATTTGCGATACATAATTTTCTTCCCGTTCATGTTCTGATGTGGACATAGCTTGGATATAAATATAAATGACTTGTTCTGTTTTCTTAATGGTAGACATGATCACTACAAGTGACTTGGTCACCTTTGGCAGTAAGCCCACGATGTGTGTATTAGAAAAATAATAATATCGATACTATTCACCTAATCCTACTTTTTTCTAGTGTCCAATTAAAATTAATCTAGTTCGCTTGATAAAATTCGATTTCGAAATTTTTATTTCAAATTAAATATTAGATAAATCCCTAATATAAAATGAAAAATTCTTGGCATTTTCTTTTATTTTTCATACATTATCTACGTCTATGTAAGTTTGCCATCTCTGAACATAACATCTAATACTTTGATGCGTCTTTTGCTTTAAACTGAAATTTTCTGTAAAATTTAGCAGAAAATGTTATTTCTGCTATTGTTTATTTTTATCTACATATCCATGTTCAATAAAAAAAAAAAACCATCGGAAACGTAAGTTCAAAGCAGCACGATAATTCGACTTCGACCTCGAGTATTTTCGTTGTATAGTGTGTGTTGTATACAATGTGCAAAGAATATGCGGGGCCCTCCGTTACGTCATCACGCACCGCCGCTGGTTCAGAGATAGAAAATTACGTGCGCGAACACTAACTTTTGGCTCGAATTTAAAATTCTAAATTCACTGTTGAACTTTGATTTCGTTCATGTCAAAAATATTTTGCCATAATTCTAGAGATTAATGTCCCCGTGAACTTTTTGTGGCACTCGACTGTGCCACCGGGTATAATATTAAAAGTAAATTAATTTTTTAAAGAACATTGTAGGAGCGCGTTCTTTTTTATTGCAAAATGGTGAAATACAGACGTCCTCATAAGCGCCTATCGTTACAATTTGCATGTTGGCGTATTTATCATTGGTGCCATGAACGGCAGAAGACTCTACAGCTACAATATTGTAAAACGCAATATTTACGCTGTAGAGTCTTCTGGCATTTGAACTTTTTCACGCACTGGATTATGCCACTGACTGTAATTTTATAACTATTTTTTTCAAAAATATTCGAATTTATAAATTGTCGAATCCGACAGCGCTAATGCTAATATGTATGTTGCTGCATAACGTCCCTAAAATACTCCTTATAAGAGGGTGCCTTATGAAAATTGACCGTGCGATATCTTCTTTATTATCGAGTTTAGAATGAATTGTTTTAAATAACTAGTTTCATCGATTGAAAGTGTGCACCTTTTCAAATTATTTTTTATTTAAAAGGAACACCCTGTATTTTACGACATTTTTTGATTTCCCTCTCAGTTTTAGGGTGACCTTATATAACAAATCATTTCATCCTATCTAAAGTGCGCCATTCAACTGTTTTTATTAAAACATTCAATTCAACTACAAAGCTTAACTGTTACATCTGATAGGATGGAAACTAAAAACAGTAGAAAGCTGAAATTTTGGTATTTGTTTAACTTATAGATAGCCAATCAATTCTACCATTAACATTACACAAAACGATTCACAATTAAAAAAAAAAAGTTTCAACCGGTCCATAACATCAGTTTTTTAAACGGAATTTCTTGGTATGTTATATAAAGTTACCTAAAAATAGATGCTTAGTTCACCTTAACAAGACACTGCATACACAACAGAAAAATAATAAAACGATGCACGCTTTCTATTAATACAAAGCATTTTATTCTAAAATCAATAATGAACAAGAATTTTTACAAGTACCCTGTATATTGAAGGAAATCAATATTTAAACATAATAATCCTTCTTCTGCATTAGATTAAAGATGTTGAAGTTTTCTTGATGAAGTTTAATTGAAGAAGCCATTGACGCTTTGAATTTTGTAAAATTTCTTTGACAAAAAAAAAGATGGTAAAATAAAAAAAAAACAAACCATATTTTTTTTTCCTTTAAACTGTGTCACATAAATATCGATACTCCAATACATGTGCAATTTAATATTTTCAATGTTGCAAGGAATTATATTTGTATGTTTCTGATTTTCCGTCAAAATGATTTTCTTTATTCTTTGTATATACTTAGATATGATTTGTACATATAGAACAAGGTAAACGCTTGTTATTTTTTTATATCTGTTTTATTAAGATCGTTTATTTATATAATTCTTAATTTTATTATTATTGTTATGTTAAGTATTTATTTTGCTTATTTATATTTGTAACTTGTACTTAAATATTACAATAAATTAATAAATAATAATAAATGTGCACAAATAATTTTTTTTTATCCCTCCTACTTCCATCTACGTTGTACTACATTGTCTTCGTATTAGTGGAATTGTTGTCCTCGATCTCTGGCCAAATTTGCGGTGAGAATTGGATTAAGACAATCAGGTAAGTGGCAATGGAAGACATAATCTGTAATGGAAGAAAAAAATATGCTCATATTGTTTGTATTTTAATGCAAGAAAATAATAATTAAAGGAATATTAACGTGAGTTACATCCACTTGGCCCAGTTGGCATTGATTAAGCGCAAGGTGAATGCTGCGAAATATCAAGAAATTTTACAGGACAGTTATTGCCAAATATACCTGTTGAAATTTGAAATTTTGAAATTTTTCGTTTAAAATGGCGGTCCGATACGCGCGCAACCCTGAAACTGAAAATTCGACCATTTGCCTACGGGCGGACGGAACAAGCAGTGTAATTTATATTTCTAATTAAGGAGAGCAGGCATGTTCCATTCCACACTCCCATTCCTCACGTTTTGCTTGCGTTTATGGTATAGGGATGGGTAGACGGACGGGGATTTACACTATCCGACAAAAACATGGACGCGGCATCGTTTTTATTTACGAAACAAAGTTTATAGACATTATATACAATGTAAATGAGGGTTATTAATACTTGTTATGTAAATAGTCCATTTATAGATATTTCTGGGTATTTATTGCTTTATGAGGGGTAATTGGAATTTTCCCAGATCAAAATAGGAATTTTAAATGCGACGAAAATTTAGACCCTGCGCATTTATTACATTAATCTAAGCAAAAATGTTTTAATTTGATACTTTATATGCAGCGGTTGTGCTGGTAAAGTGTACACATTTCACCACGAGAAATTATATTTTATAGTGTTTGCAATATGGGTAGAAAAAAGTAATTATCCTTGATTAGAAAGGGACAAAGTTCTAGCCTGGCACCTGGATGGTGTTAGTAAGAAGGAAATTGCTCATCGGTTACGAAGAAGCGATCATTGCGTCAGAAATTTCCTAAAAGATCCGGAAAATTACGGGAAACCAAAAGGCCAGGGGCGACCGAAAGCTGTAAGTGAGCGGGATAAACGCATGAAATTGCGGCGTGCATCCAATTCTTCTACGTCGGCGAGAGTTATTGCAGAACAGGCGAGGGTACAAACGCACGTGCGTAATGTTCAAAGGATTTGAAAGGCGTCACCGGTAATATCACGGAAGAAATGTTGAGAAAACCGCCACTTTCGGCGAAACACAAAGAAGCGAGGTTGAGATTTGCTGAAGAACACGTATCCTGGAAGAAACAACGGGAAAAAGTTATATTTTCCGATAAGAAATGTTTTAATTTGGACGGACCGGATGGGTACTCGCATTATTATCATGATCCGAGAAAGGAACCAAAAGTGAAAATGACCAGACAATTAGGGGGTGGATCTGTGATGATATGGGCAGCGATCGGATTCCGCGATAAAAGTGAGATAGTGTTTTGCACAAACAAAGTGACATCTGTGACGTATAAAGACTTATTGTGTAACGATCTTCTACGTTTTGGAAACCAATGGGCCGGGCGCAATTTTGTTTTTCAGCAAGATAACGCGCCAATTCATAAAGCAAAAACCATCACTGAATGGTTTAAAGAGGAGAAGGTTAAAGCTTTACATTGGCCGGCACGGTCACCAGACTTAAACATTATTGAAAACATGTGGGGGGAATTGGCACGTCGCGTTTATGGCGGAAGCCGTCGATATTTCACGGTACAGGAACTGAAAACTTCAATAGTGACTGAATGGCAGAATATCCTCAAAATTATGTATTAAATTTATATAAATCTATTAATAACCGACTATTGGAAGTGATTAAGAACAATGGAGGATCTACGCATTACTGATCGCTCATTTGTTTATTTTTGTTTTACATTTGCAACAGAGCGTCTAAATTTTTGTCGCAGAAATTGTTTAAACATTGGAGTAATAATTTATTATTTAGTTCATATATTACTGGAGGAGATATTTTTAAGTTTATTTCACTTTCATGAATAAAAACTTAATTAGATATCGTGCTAGTTCCGCAAAGAAATGTTGTAACCCTTAAAACCCATAAAACATCTTACCGCGTCTAAGTTTTTGTCGGGGAGTGTATTTTCAAATTCCAAGTATATACCACTATACAATGTTTTTGTAAATTAAGTTGCATTCAATCAGGATCGCGATATAAAAAATCTTCCTAAAAACTATGTTACAATTATCGATTATGTTACACATTATTATTTAATAATAATTTTTAGGTAAAAATATGTTACAATTCGATAATTATGTTACAAGTGGCATCGCTTATACACTTCGTATATTTTCAATTTTTACCTGCGCACCTCCATAGACAGACAGCAGATGTATTATTTCTGCTAGTTCCATTTAACGGAATCTGGCTGAATAAACATTAATTTCATAAATATTACCCAAAAACTTTCAACATTGTGGTGTCAATCACTATCTGTCTTATATAAATAACTAATAAATGTATTTTTTTTCCTAAAGTACTTACTTCCCTTATGCAATATAAACACAGATGCCCCATTGATTTATATTTCCCGCCTCTTCGCGCTCTTAAACAATATAGTATGGTAAACAACACATAAGTATCGGCACCCTCCGCACAACACAAGTTTAATTTATTATATAGTAATATAATAATTGGTCCGGGACGGCCGTTTCGAGGACACGAATGGTCCTCATCATCAACCGGTGACCGAATAAATTAAACTTGTGTGGTGCGGAGGGTGCCGATACTTATGGGTTGTTTACCATACTACGCCACAGTCCTTGCTATCATTATTAATATTGTAAGGTGAACAACGACGGAGAGATGGCGCCGTGCGTGCGGACGGTTATTGGAGTTTGCAAGGAATAATAATAATGATGATAATGGGAAACTCTGTATAGTACTTTCCCTAATGAAAAGGCGGATCCCAAGTTAACCGGCGACCATCTGACAAAATTATCATTAACAATATTTTTAAATCGCTTCGTAAAACGAGTTTAAGATAAAACCGAATGAGAATCACTTGAAAATCAACAATCGCTGACGTAATATTTCATTAAACGAAGCATGCTTTCAATTCCACCGCAAACAATAAATTAAATGAACTAATAAAGTTGTTATCGTAAAGCTTAGTAAAAAAAAAATACTTATTCACGTTGGCAAAGGTAGTAAATCGATTGTCCGATAACATATCTCCAAATATAAATTTCATCAGATTATAATTAGCGGTACAAGTAGAAAGTTGCTTTTTATAGGTGCGTGTTTTCGATCGGAAAATTATAACATTTTAACGCATTTTGTTCTAGTTAGCGAAGGTTATTTTTTTTTCACGTAGAAAGTCGTAAATCGATATAAATTTAAACAAAATGCAGTGGTAATAAATGAATTACATTCGACGTTCAAAGAATTCCAATTTCAAGCGAAAATAATTCAATAACGACAAAATTTTAATTTCCCGCAAAAATTGGTGTTTAGGGGTTGGCTACCTTTTCTCAAGAGATCCTCGATGACACTAATTTGACAAGTGCACTTGACATTTATGTAAACATGCTTTAATCTATTGTCGCAGTCCTTTTTATTTATTTTTAAGAACAAAGTGAATAAATGAACAAAAATGATAGAATACGGTAACAATGATTCACACAACGATTTAGCACCGAGAACAATGTTGCGTCGCAAACGAAAGGTTAAATTGCGAGATTGATTCGGTACATTTACAATGATCCGCGCTTTTACATTAATTCCGCTACTCCTAATACTCGCTTCGATCCCGGACAGTAAACAGCATGAAGCAACGTCCGAATATAACGTTGAATCTCCCCTGTGCTGTAACTTGACGACAACAGAAAGGATCCATGTGGACTATTCTTCGAAAGTTGTTGAGAATGAATACATCGTCACGTTCGATGGATACTACAAAACCCAAGCGCGAGCAAGTTACATCAACGCAGCGCTAAACAATTCTGGAATACGAAACTGGACCATTTTATCCCGTGAAAACCCTGCCAGCGATTATCCCAGTGATTTCGATGTTGTGCTTTTGCAACATACGGATAGATTTATGGGTTTGGATGCTTTGAGGGATCACCCATCTGTTAAACGTGTCACTTCGCAGAGGATGGTGTTACGAACGTTAAAGTTTATTAACGCCCATGAATATGTTCGTAAGGGTAGGACAAGTTTATCGCAAAATGGGCAATTTTGGCAAGCTACGGGTAGGCATACAAGTCGAAGATTATTAAGAGCAATACCTAGGCAAATTACATCAGTTTTACAAGCTGACGCTCTTTGGAATATGGGAATTACAGGGAAAGGCATTAAAGTAGCTGTGTTCGATACGGGTTTATCGAAAACTCATCCTCATTTCCGTAAAATTAAGGAACGTACCAATTGGACAAACGAGAAAACATTAGACGATGGCTTAGGACATGGCACCTTCGTAGCTGGTGTAATCGCGTCAAGCAAGGAATGTTTAGGTTTCGCACCAGATTCCGAATTGCACATATTTAGAGTATTCACCAATAATCAAGTATCCTACACGAGTTGGTTCCTAGATGCCTTTAATTATGCCATTTTAAAGAGAATAAACGTACTAAATTTAAGTATCGGAGGACCAGATTTTAAAGATTACCCTTTCGTGGATAAAGTATGGGAATTAACAGCCAATCGTGTTATAATGGTATCCGCAATTGGAAATGACGGACCTTTATATGGCACTCTCAACAATCCCGCAGACCAGATGGATGTAATTGGAGTTGGTGGGATCGATTTCGAAGATCACATTGCGAAATTCTCATCGAGGGGAATGACAACGTGGGAATTGCCACAGGGTAAATATGTTTCCTTCGTTCGTTTACTACATCTATAGGCTCTATTAGAGAAATTCTACAAGATTGGTGGTTTTTAACATTCAACTCTTTTACTGCTAAGTTTAATTTTGACCAAACATCTGCTATTAGTTTCGCATGAAGAACATTGCTTTTCCAAAATACGTAGAGCAATAACGTTTCCAGAAAATGAAACCCAATCTTTGTAATTGTTCAGGATTCAGGAAATTTATGAAAACCGATATATTCCTCACGCTTGCATGCCAATACAGTACACTACAACATCAAAAACGAAGGGTTTCGATATATTGGCTGCGTTCAAAAATTTCAAGATTGAAACTTTAAATTACGTTTGATGTATTCGACAGTAATGATACAAATAAATTTCTGTTCAAGGTATAATAATTATTGTGGTAATCTAAGCCAATAATGCGCGGCTGCAAAAGCAAGTCCAATCCCCGTAAGCAACAAATGATTTTTCGACAACCCTTAAAAGTATCTTTTGCCGAAAGATACTTGTAAGGGTTGTTTAAAAGATGCAGTGTAATAATAAAATATAATTTTTTTTAAGTAAAAATATTCTAAATTAAAGGTTATGGTCGTGTGAAACCAGATATAGTAACCTATGGTTCAGCAGTACGAGGATCCAACATAAAAGGAGGTTGCAGATCACTCTCAGGCACAAGTGTAGCTTCACCTGTAGTAGCCGGAGCTGTTACCTTGTTAGCTAGTGGAGTATTACATCGAGGGGATGATATAAACCCTGCCAGCGTGAAGCAAGCCCTAATGGCCTCGGCAAGAAGGATCCCAGGCATCAACATGTTTGAACAGGGCCACGGGAAATTGAATCTGGTCAAAGCGTATCAAATTTTAAATAATTACAAGCCTCAGGTGATAATCCTCTACCGCCATTTTGGTCATCTAAGTAAGAAATCGTAACGTTTTAGGCGAGCTTAAGCCCCAGCTACATAGATCTCAACGAATGCCCTTATATGTGGCCGTACTGCACCCAACCGTTATACTTCGGCGCCGTACCAGCTATAGTGAATGTCACTATTTTGAACGGTTTGGGAGTCTCAGGACATATCGTCGGGAAACCCCAATGGTTTCCCTACACCCCCCAATATGGGGAACTCCTAGATGTCGCTTTTTCGTATTCGGAAATGCTGTGGCCGTGGTCCGGATGGTTAGCAGTCAGCTTGTCGGTAAACGCAGATGGCGCTAATTACGACGGGTTGGCTCAAGGTCACGTAAGTTTGACGATCGAGTCGCCACCGGCAAGTGGGGAGACCGAACCTAGACAGAGTACTGTGATATTACCTGTGAGGTGAATTGAAATTTATTTGAAAAGGAAAAGGGAAAAAATTTTCGTAAATGAGTTATTTTTTATATGCAGGGTGAAGATAATACCAACTCCGCCCAGACATAAGCGCCTTCTATGGGATCAATACCACAACTTGCGTTATCCCCCGGGATATTTCCCTAGGGACAATTTGAAGGTGAAGAATGACCCTCTGGATTGGAACGGTGATCATATTCATACTAATTTCAAGGATATGTACCAGAATTTGAGGAATGCTGGTTACTACGTCGAAGTTTTAGGTAATGACTAGAAAATTTAGTTTTTGAAATGTGTACAGGGTACCTCGTATGTAACGTGGAGAACATACAAAGCGACCCTGTGAATAGTTAATAATAATTAATTAATTATTAATTTTTTAAACAACACATATATATTAATTTTTGTTTAAATATTTGAGGTTTAAAAACATTTTTGAAGTGCATCAATTACTTGTAAAGTAATAGACATAATGTGACCTTCTTAATTTTTCTTTATAAAACAACTAGTTATAGTAACTAAATACATTCTTCGCAGGATCACCTTTCACTTGTTTCGACGCAACCCAATACGGCACCCTAATCATAGTCGATCCTGAAGAAGAATATTTCCCGGAAGAAATTTCCAAACTCAAACGTGACGTTGACGCTGGCTTGTCGATTATAATCTTCGCCGATTGGTACAACGTCACCGTGATGAAAAAAGTGAAATTCTACGATGAAAATACCCGGCAATGGTGGATGCCCGACACAGGTGGGGCTAACATACCAGCGTTGAACGATTTGTTGGCCGCTTGGGGTATAGCTTTCGGCAATCGGGTCTTCGAAGGCGATTTCAAACTTGGCGTGCACGAAATGTATTACGCTTCCGGTACGAGTATATCGGAGTTTCCGGAAGTTGGACTTTTAATTTCTAAGAAGTTGAGGGACCAAGGACAACAGGTTAGTTGTTAAATAACCAAAATAATAATAAAAAGATTATCGAGAAGAAATTAGGTGTACGAGGGTAGCCTGAAAAGTTTCAGGCGGGACTTGCATGCTGAGAAATAAAACTGAATTTGAGAAATAGATTACTTCTTTCTATGTTAGGCTGGAAAAGTTTCAGACTACCTTCGTAGATCCAACAAAAATCGATGTATGTTAACGGCAACTCTAAAAAATTTTCTGGTTATACCAAAAATAAATGTCACCTTGCTTATTTTATATGAACTATTAGAAAATGAAAAGCTATACAAGGTGTCCTATTTAAAATAAGCAAGGATAAGTATCAACAATTCTCGAAAGTAAAATGTTCAGCATTCAGCTAGTAATAATTCCCAGTATTCAGCTAACTGACTATTTAAACGCCGCACCCAGTATATAAAACTATATTTCAGATATTAGAACCCGATAGCGACAACAAAGCACTGCACGAAGTCCCAGTATTAGGCCTTCTGCAAACTACAGCAACGGACAAAAGTGGTCGAATTGCAATCTACGGCGATTCCAACTGCGTCGACACAAGCCATTTAGATAAAGCTTGCTATTGGATGCTAGACGCCATTTTGGAATACACTTCGACGTCGCACCTACCAACGATATTCCAAAATAACAAAATGGAGGGGGGCTCGACGAAAGTAGACACTGAGGTACCCGAAAGAATGGACGGCAATAAGTTGTACAGATATTCCAAAGTGTTGGAGAACCATTTAACTGACAACCAGGCGCGGGCTTTACCGCAATGCCCGCATCTAATATGGACGCAACAGGTTCCCTTGAATATTTCCGCTCCGACGAATTTTTATCAATCGCAGAAGCTGCTATCCCTATCGGAAGAGACGGCAGCGCCAGTTATTATTGGTGGCTCACAGAATAAAGGTAGATATATTTAATGAATTTCCATTTCATCATTATTCATCGTAATTAACCCATTAGTTTCATTTCATTTTATGTACTTTAAAAACAAGAAAATTGAAATATAGCTCATCCTCATGCAAACGCTGTTTAAATAAAATTAATGTGAAACGCTGGTATTTATCAAAGTGATTTGAAAAGAAAGAGATGTTGATAAATTCAAACACACCCTGTATGTACGTAACGTTAAAATAACTATCAATACTAAGCTTTACATGAATTTTCTTTAGACATTAAGCTATGCGGATACAGCTAGGCACTAATGGGTTAAAGGGCAGTACTATAGAGTAATTAGTGTAAAACAGTTCCAGATGTTGCTTCGGATCAGGATCCGGAGGTGGAAGAAATTTGGACATGGCGCAGGAAACAATCGGAAGTACCGCCGAGCCCTTCTGAATCGTACAGCGTCACTTCTATAATCCTCGTATGCATATCATGCCTGTTATTCTACGTACTGATACGGTTATATAGAAAACCGAAGCCGAAAAGGCGAAAACAGCGTTTAAAACGCCTGCTGTATATATTCCCCTGCGGTAGAGTACCTGCAGTTTAAACATCGCTTATTTTCGTACTAAATCGAATAGTCTGAAATTATTTATTGAGGTAATATTTATATAGTTCGAGATAATTTATTACTTGATGTACCAACTTCGAAAAAGTCCGACTTGGTTTTATAAAAGATGGTGACAAACACGACCTAGCGGTACACCCTAATCAATTTTATCCGTTCCCTTCTTTTAGGAGTTCGAATATATTTTTTTGTTAATTATTTTATTACAGTTGGCCATAGAAATCTGTTGATTTCAGAAACACGTATCGCTATTAATCTTTTATAACCTTTCTGAATATCTTTGACAATGGTAGAAATGTCTTTCGGGTGATGTCGCGTAGTTAAAATTTTACTTGACGTTTCGCTAACCATGCTGTCAGCTTCTTCAGAAGATTTCTAAAGACTAAAAACTAAAGTCTTTAGAAATCTTCTGAAGAAGCTGACAGCATGGTCAGCGAAACGTCAAGAAAAATTTTAACTACGCGACATCACCCGAAAGACATTTCTACAATGGATTACGGTCGTGAAAGCCTACACTCAACTATCTTTGACAATGATTTTATAAGAATTTAGAATCAAGCATTTGACGACACTGTAATTATATAAAGAATACAAATATTAGTTTAGAAGTACGACAAAAGCTAACAAAATTGAAAGTAACTTTTGTACGTATCATACAGATTATTTATCTGAATATAATTCATATTGTATTTACAGGTAGTAATGAGTATAATGTAGAATCACAATTTTGTATAGATATGCACAGCATTATTAAATTTCAAAGGAAATAAACGTATAAAATTAAAAAAAAAGAAATCGAGTAAAACTATTAAAAAGTCGAAAAATAAATAAAAATATATCAATATTTTACATTCATCACAAAGACAAAATTATATATAAGTAATCGATAGTGACTCTGAGAGACTCTGTGAGAAGAAAGAAAAGATTCGTTGTATTACCTGTAGTGATCGCGCCCTTCTACAAAAGTTTTACAATCTTATTAAATGAATATAAGCTTTTTCAGTGACCAATGAAAATATGTACCGGGTGGCCAAATAAGAATGACAGCCGGCTATATCTCAGAAACTCCGGTAGTTACAAAGCTTTCGGGTAAATTCTTCTTAATAAATGTGGCCAAAAGAAAATACTGGAAATGATTTTGAAGTTTGAAGAAGTCACGACTAAGTACAAAATTTAAAAAAAGAGTTATCGAAAATATATGCATTTTATTCCTATAATAATTCCCTCTCTTTTTCGTTAAACATATCTTGTTGTAGCATCCAAAGTGGTGGGGGAGACGTCGATTGCTTTTTTAATTAAATATTGGTTACTCTTGTTAGGCTTAACCGCTTCTAGCAATCTTGATCTCGTTTAGAGGACCTATCAAATGCAGTTTTGTTTTAGTTCTTATGAATTGTGCCTTAACCACTACAGGGTGTTATCTCACTAAAATAATTAAAAGACAAGACCTTTTTTTCTTCTTACCTTTAAAATTATATTTATTTTTCGTCAAAATAATCGTCTTTAATGTCTACTATTGTGAGTTGCAATAGTTTGCCTAACAAATAAAGGTGCTTAACTAGAAACTTCGGAATTTAATGGAACTTTCGGACTACGTTTTCGTTTCAATTAAAGAGCTATCGAAATACGCTAAACTTGATATAATTTAAGCTTAAACGGCGTGACCCTACCCTCTATACAAAGCAAACTTATGCATTTTTGCTTTCGCAGCTTCGTCGACCTTACAAAAGCTGTATTCTTTTGCCGATAACCTACAATCATGATTCTGTGGTCAGAATTTCAATAATTTAACAAAAAAAAAAAAAAACAAATCGCAATTGCTTTATCAAATCACTTGATCTAGTGGGATAATTTTGCCAGTTAATTTCAATAAAACACTGCGTTACGGAAGAACACTTGGGGACCTCTCCCAGCTAAAACTATAAATATCGGAAACATTAGCCGAGCGACCTTCTGCTGATATTGGAAGAATGTGTTGTAGCAGAAGCTAACTGCACAGTGCACTCAACCTTTTTTTTTCTAGAGCTCATATATAGTGGTGAAGGGTGCGGAGTCACGCCCATCAAGTCTTAATTGCAGTATTTCGATATTCACGAAAATCAAATAAATAAACGAGGGACGAAAAAAAGCTCCAGCAGAAATGGAAACCGGTACCTTACATAGTCCTACAGGGTCTGCAAACGACCCAAGGTCCATTAAATTCTAAATTTCCAAGTTAAGTATGGTATAACATACTAAGTAAAATAATGCACACGAAAGAATTAAAATTTATTTTCAATAACATTTCTTAAACCAGCTTTTCTAATGGTTCTAATTTAATATCCAATTTTGTGCATCTATCTCATACATTTATTTTGAGATTATCCTACCGACTGCGCCACAATAACAATTATATATTAATACTCCCACAATGTTCGATGCTCTCAACACATATTACGTTAAGACAAGACTTGAGCCAGATTAGATTGTTTCGATGTACATACAGCAGGAATAGGATTTAATTAAAAAAAACTCGTTGTACGATTTCTAAGAATTGAAAAATTTGTATCACTTAAGAATACATATTTTCACGAACAATAATTTTTTTTGTCGATTTCGAATGTTATTTATAAGCACATTTATATATATTTGGTAGTGCAATTTTCGTACAGAAAGAAAAGCAATCGGCAATAGTGCAATACACGTTAAAATATATCAATATAGATATATTGCGATTTTATTGATGTAAATAATTATTATATTATGATATAAGGATGGTTAAATATCGTCGCATGATATGCATAATATAAGATTTCCCAAAAAAAAAATCCTTTTACTACTTATTTACACAATGGTGCGCGAAAGTTTCCGAATTACGAAACCGATTAGCAACATTTAAAGGTGCGATTGAACAGAATTTCAATCATTTTATGGTTCCTGTTTGAAAAATGATGAAATATGTTAATTGTTCTTGATTGTTTTGTCGTAAGAAATCGTAGTGATATGCCCACGAAGAATATTTCCTTTCACTAACACATTTACCTAGTATTATATTGTAAATAGCTACTAGTATATACCTGTTTTTCCCTTTTTTGAATATAATATATTTCCAATCATTGACTCACGTCCACCGTTCATTTTCGCCCTTACAATTCGGTGGTCAAATCACGCCTTCTTTTATATATATTTTTTTATAAGCGATCGATCGAAAAAATAATATATTGTTATTACTGTCTAATTGTACATAGACATAATTTTAATCGGAAATAAAGAATTTGAATGAATTATTGTATTTTTTTTTTACAATATACGGACTGCCTAAAGTGCTTAACACCTGCGCTAAGGAAGACCACGCAATAGTTTTGTATTAAATTTATTCCTCAAGGCAGCGTTATACACTTAGTGCAGCGATGTTCCAACTTGTTCAAGGCATCTAAATAATTGAACTTTACAAAATATAGGCCCCTATTTCGGCAATCATCTCTTCATTTGACGCAAACCGTTTTTCGCCAAGCCATTTTTCCAAGTTTGGAAAAAGAAAGGAGTCACATGGGGCAACATTTGGCGAATATGGTGAATGTCGCAATTGCCGATAGGGGCCTGTCGGATCAGTTGCCATTTGCATCTGATCGCCTCGTATAAATAAAACAGCTCGATTTGAATCACAGCAAATATTAAGAAACATACGCAAGCGCAAAAACCAAAGGTCAAAGCCAGTCCAAGTAGTATCTAGTCTGTTTTATTGTAAAGGGCCTCGTGTTTACGTATTGTTTGGGTTATAATACTCGCGATTTGTAATTGCTTGAACCTGTGATCGGACAATAAAAAAAAGGAGTTCCTATTTTACTCAGGCCATAAAGAATGTATTTGTGCTGCTCAGATTATTGAATTAAAGATTCAAATAATTAGAAAACACCCCCAAGGCATTTGAAGTAGAAGCAGTTGCCTCTGAGCATGTAACATTTCTAAGCTCTACGTAGCAGCATGTCAGACAGGAAGCAGTAACCGCCAACCTTTACTGTTAACGTTACTTGCCGAAATTGAATAACTTTATCAATTGTCGTCACCAAAATGATGAAATTATCTTCTGGCCAGACTTGGCTTCAAGTTTTTTTTTTTGTAGGGAGGCCCAGGAGGATGAGTTAAGGAAGAGAAATTCATCCCAAATCCTTAACCTAATGCGAGCCATCTGAGCAAAATTGCGTCAAAATGAATAATTTGAACAATTGAGTGTCGTTTAACTTAAGAAGTTTCAACCTTGTCAATTAGTGTGTAAAAAATGGGCTTTATTAAAGTATTTTAAAGTTTAAAGTTATGTTTTTGGAAAAGTCCCAAAAGTTTCTTACAATGAAATGTTTATGATGTAAACATATAGATTTGTATATCGTATATACACTGCCGGTCAGTGAAGTTCGGTCATACAATAAAAATCTATTATATCACACTGTATACAATTATTAATGCATAAAATTAGAAAAATATTAAGCATACACTCTTTTCTAAGGGATTAAAGCCATAAATTATTATGTAAAGTAGAAATATTGCGACGACCACAATAAAGTCCCTTTTATTATCATTCCAAGAATTTCTGGGAAGTACCGATCTTTTGAAACGGGTCGTTTGGGGATTATTAACAAACAATACATTTAGGAAATATACCGCAGTATCGCTCTTGTTTATTTATTACGCGCGTAAAGATATAAATTTGCTTCATTTTACTGTTGAACGTGTGTTGGAGTGCATCTGTCGTTTTTGCGCGAAAGGTTTAAGAAAATTTACTTCAAAATGGTACGTGGCAGGCCTACCAGTGTAGAAAAACGTTCACGCATTATTACGTTGTGTGAGGAAGGATATTCGGGGCGACAAATTGCTGAAAAAATAAATATGAGAAGTTCAACAGTAAATGACATCATAAAGCGATTTCGGACAACTGGAACTATAGAAAATCGTGTTCGTCCTGGAGCATTTAGGAAAACAACAAAAGCTGAAGATTTGAGAATTGTATTATTAAGCAAACGCAATACAAAATTAACAGCGCCACAAATAGCAGCCGTAGTCAATCGCGGCCGTGAAGAACAAGTTTCGGCGAGTTCGGTAAAACGTCGACTTCAACAAGCGGACCTTCATGGACGCATTGCCATTCGAAAACCCTTATTACGTCGGGGCAACAGAGCAAAACGGCTACAATGGGCCCGTTCTCATCTAGATTGGTCGTTAGATGATTGGAAACACGTGCTTTGTAGTGACGAGTCAAAGTTTGATGTTTTTGGGCAAAATCGACGAGTTTATGTCCGAAGATCTAAAACCGAAAAGTGATCCCGAACTGCATTGTGCCTACAGTGAAGCAAGGGCGTACTTCTGTGTTAGTATAGGGATGTTTCTCCTTTGCTGAGACGGGAGATTTATGCAGAGTGCAGGGTGTAACGAGGAAGGAAAATTATTTTGCAATACTCCACAATTATGCAGTGCCATCAGGATTGCGTATAATAGGCCGCAACTTTACATTCATGCATGACAACGACCCAAAACACACTGCGTTAGTGTGTAAGAACTATCTAAAGGAGCAAGAAGAACAGCACACCCCGAAAGTAATGACATGGCCCTCACAAAGCCCAGATTTGAACCCTACAGGGTTGTTGTGGGATGAACTGGACAGGAGGATCCGAAAAATATGCCCAACTTCACAAGAACATTTACGGAATATTCTGCAATATGAACGAATTAATATTCCACAATCCGTTTTAACAAAACTTATCGAAAGAATGCCTAGAATAGTTCGAGCGGTGATTAACAGCAAAGGAGGTTTTTTCGATTAAAAAAAAAATAATGTTCAGTATGTTGTATTAGGCCGGAATAACTTTTTATTTATTTATTTTTGTCTTTTTTACCTGTACATACAATAAAATTGCATTTTGTTTTTAGTTTTGTTTATTTCTGTAACCTTTTCATGTTTTTTACCAACCGACCGAACTTCTCTGAACGGCAGTGTACATGTTAAATTTAAATTGTTCCTTTACAGCAATTCACAAATTTATCGGAAATAAACTTACCGAAGGTATTTGTTCTCTATCCATTTTGAAGTATCCAGCGGCTGATATATGAATAGGGGTGGCAAATATCTGTGAAAGTAGCATCTGGATCTATTAGAAATCGAATAAGTAATTGATTAAGTGACACGTTTAACATTCTATTCCAATACTTACTTCCAATTTGCTATCCATGTCTAGACTAGCTACTGGCAGCTTCTGCATAAGTTCAGCTATCTTATTTGCCTGTAACATACCAAAAACAATTACAAATATAATTATGCACATATTAAACGTTGTTTTTAAACCAATCTATTATTGCTAAAAAAATCTTTTCTTTTGTTACAATCCAACAACAGATCTAAATTCAACATAATTTGGCGTTATATCTTTCATATTCAATCGAACTATCTCTCTGGAATTATCCAGATTGTATTGTCAAAGCAATGTTCATTAAATCGCACACTATGAATCCATTTATCACTTAATAGGTAATCTATAATACGTATTAGGACTACACGCAGCGTATTACCAGCTTGTCGTCAATGGCACGCAGATACGAAACCTATTTATCGAATTATATTAGCATATGGCACAATCTGGCAAAGCAAACTGAACCGTGATTACTAATTCATACGACAGAGTGGTGATGACAATGATGGATCGTCTGATTATAATATTCACCGTCGAGTACTTAAATTTTGGGTACACAACGTAAATTCGCTAAACAGGATGTAACTAATAATAATAAGCGTGCTAGTCTATAGAATACAACAAAGAATTGTTTGTGCTTGTACGAGGTATTTCACGAAACTTGTTAGTTGTAAGTTTTAATCTCCGCACAAATTTTACATTTTCTTCCACCTCCTGCACCGGCTTCTTTTATTAAAAAAATTTTCCATCATGTTTGAAACTTGCAAAGATAACTCCGAGACATAAGGCTGGAAAAGGTTCCGCGTTATCGGATTATAGACCTATTTCTGCTCTCTCAACGTTATAAATAGTATTTGGGAAAGTGATTGATCTAAGACCTGCAAAATTTTTGGAGGCTGGGGGTCTGCTTTCCTGTTGTCTGTACGGCTTTAGGCGTGGAGTGTCCATCATTTTCAGCAATATTAACGATAAGCAAATTGCTGCCAGCATTTTTTGCGACCTCTCTAAAGCATTTGATTACGTTCCCCATTGTCTTCTACTTTGTAAACTTAGAAGATATGGCTTTGGAGGTGGAGTTAACAGTTGGTTCCGCTGGTATTTGGCTGATCCCCATCAATATATGCGGTTGAGAGTCGATGGTGATTTCGTAAATTCAGAAATTGGTCGAATCGTATGTGCCTCAGGGCTCGATGCTGGGACCTACGTTGTTTCTAATATTTATTTATGGCCGAGCAGATGTGGCCCGCAGATCACGCGATTTCTGGTATTTGTGAATTGTAATCTTTTATTGCTTTCTATGGAAGTTAAATTTTTGTGAATTACGGTGGATGCCGGCTTAGGATGGATCGAATACGTTCGGTTGCTATCCGGGAGCTTGTCATTTGTTTATGCTCTGAGAGTTATACTACAAGAACAATATAATTCGCACTTTTTAAGTCCCGCATGAGGTATCGTCATCCGAATATAATATTAAATAAAAACTGGATTGATTGGTTCTTTGTTTGATGAAAAATGATAACTGAAGCAAAGCATTTCCAATTACCAAATTTTCTTTAAAAATCGTAAATGTTAAAAGGAAATACAGTTCATTGGAGGAAATTAAAGACGAATTTATTAAATCCTTATAACCTTACCTTTTCAACAACACCATGAGAAATGTACACCACCCCCATCACAATGATGCCATCAACAAGGGCATAAAGTATTACATTAAGAGAACCGTCGATCACGATGAAATATACGATGTAAATACTGAGCACGTACATAAGTATGATATATAGCTGATTTATCGCCAAAAAAGATCCGTAAGAGTTGCTCAAATGTTGCACAGCATCTGATGTTAAGAGATGCAAAATGCGAACGTTTCTCAACACATCCTTCACGTTGGAAATTTGAACGGAGGACTGAATCTGCAGGCACCATCTCTTCATGGGCGTCATTTCCGAAATGATCTTATTGATGCTCTTCAAATTCTCGCTTATTTTAACGGCGAAGTAGTTGTAGAGAAGCAATGGGACGACTTGCCATATCGCTAAGAGGCCGAAGATTACCGCGGCAATATTATTGATCGCTGAGGAACCTGACTTTTTGATAGGCACTGCCGAGAACTTCCACAAACTCCAGCCGAGAATGCCGGTCATGGCAATACCCAATGCAATAGGTTGGACAGTCATTTTTCTAGAGTTCCTATTGGTGTCTTCTTTAAAGTATCTATTCCTCTTGACATCGAATAAGTCCAAAGTTTGGATCAATTTAATGAACTTCCTGGATCGACTTGCGCAGAAGTAACAGGAAATAAACGCCCTTACGATTTGTATTACCATGAGCAGGCTCAACCATGGTATTGTTTTATCTCTGGTATGCAAGACCACTAGAAAATATTCGTTGGAGAAGGCGCAAATGCTAAGAATCGTACCGCAAAATAGAAAAACCGTATATATTACCGGAAAACTGCAATAACTAAATTTCAACGAGTAACAATCGTTTAAATTTCCCAACGGCAACACACCCAATAGACGGGCTAACACGGCTATTGGTTTGAAATAATAATAGAAGGTTTTCCCAGTTTGCGATTTTTTTTTGGTGCATTCAGTAAGTATTCTCGCGAAATTATCGCAGCAAGATTTTTGTTTCATGGTTTCGACAACGCGCGATTACTGATGCCGGACGAAGTATCAAGTGCTACGGTACTCACAGGTTTTGAGTGTATTTGTTTTGCCAACTGTAGAACTGTTAGTGATTTTTCGCGGCTTATCTTTATTTTATTCCGTATGTTAAGTGGCTTGTCCAATTAGCATGACACGAAAGCTTTTACGATTACAAAAACGATTTCCGAGTTTTGGGACCGATTATGGTGAAATGCAGATTGTGCATCTCATTGGAATTCATTATCATACCAGTCAAGATTGGCGTGCCGCAAGTATCCGTTTTGGCGCCAGTTTTGTTTGGCTTATATATTAACGGTATATGCTGATGATATTTCACTTTGAGCAGCGAATAAGGACAAGAATACATTTCTGATGGTTTTTTGCGGGCACTATCTGATTGGTTTGCACATAACAAACTTTCTATAAAAATTAAAATTTCTGGGTACCATCGTTGAGGATGTCTGATCTAGAGTGAACATTGTCGCGAATTACTTAGAAGACTCTTCGATAAATAATATTTATTTCGCTGCTTAAGATGGAATAGTCTTGTGGGGTTTATCCGCTGCAGCTACTAAAGTGTTCTGAGCTCAGAAATCAGAAAGCTGCAATGAGATAGTTGGCGGTCGTTCATTTCGCCCAATCTTGTAGATCTTTATTACGCAAATTTAATTTATCACTGTTTGTTTACATTTACATAACGGAAATAGCTGTTTATGTGTATCAGAATAAAGACACATTCAGCCTGAATTCTGAATATCACAGATACCTTACAAGAAAGTGGATGGTTTACGCACTGCTAGGAATACAGCAATGCTGTTGCTTACTTCTTTAAAAGAATTTAAATTATTCTTTAAGAATTCTCATGTAATTAAAAAAAAGGCTTACCTCATTCCGCGTCTTATGCGATACCAAAACCACAATTCCAGTTAGAATGCTATAGACCGAAACATAAATGAACAACTGTTGTCCGTTAATCCTGGTGAAGAAAGCCAAGTAGAAACCCAGAGCAAACGTCAAAATGGTGTACAATTGACCAATCGCCAAAAAAGAACCATACGCAAGACTCAAATACTTCACAGCATCCACCATCAATAGATGCAAATACCTGATATACTTCACGGTGTCTTTGATATTCGTAGGGGCCACATTAGCGTCGGGATTGACGTACCACTTCGTATTGGGGATCAATTTCTGGCATTGCGTGTTGATATGTTTGAAATTCTCCGCGATGGTCGAGGCGAAGTACAGGTAATATAAAATTGGGGCAACTTGCCAAATTCCTAAGGCGCCGAAGAAGATGTAGCTCGCTTTTTGGAAGTTATTGAAGCAAGTAATCTCGATAGCAAACTTGCAGAAGGTGACTAATCCCAGGATCATCAGTGCTAAGAAAGAAAATCCAAGGAATATAGGTTTCAAAGTATTCCTCCATACTTTAGCTAATTCCCTATCGCATTCCATTGGGAATATGGTATTCTTTTGCTTATCGTAGAACTCCAAGAGTCGAATCAGTTTCACAAACTTCTTAGCATTCCACGTGCAGAAAAACCACGAGACAAACGAGTACATTGACGTCAAGGCCTCCATTGTGACCAACCACATGAGCGATGAATTCGTGATAGTTGACTGAAGGTTGGTAAAGCTCCAGTCGGTAGAGTACACCATCAATGCCATTAACGAAACGAATAATAGAGTTGTATACAACACTGGTAAGCTGCAAAATGAAAATTCTAGATTTTGACAGTCGTTGGAGTGAAGATTTTTCAATGGAAGGACGCCAGCTAATCGACCAATCACAGCGATTGGTTTAAAGTAACAGTAAAATGTTACAGGCTTCTTCTTCTGGCCGTTTTTGTCGCACATCGTTTTGAAAGCACCAGATCGAAACGCCGGCAATACTGTGACGTGTTAGTAAAGAACTGTGGATTGTTTCAAATGATGTTTGAAGTATCGAGCAATAACAGCTATTAGGCTTATCTAAACGACCGTATGTTAGTTTGTATTATTTTGTTGTAGCAGATAATTGCAAATCGAATACAATTACACAACGATAAGATTCCTAAAGTATAGTAACATTCAACATAATTGCAATAGCGAACATATAAGATATGTGAGAAGAGTAAATACCGCTGGAGAATTCAAAGAAATCATTTTGGTAACTATTATGATTGTACTATTGGTACTACTGATGTTTATAAACAATTTCATCGGGACAACCATTAAAAAAACGAATAAACGAGAATAGATAAACCCGATATGAAGAAAAGGTCGAGAATTTATAAAATTGCATGTGGTAACAATGACAGAGCCTATACTGATCAAACGATTTGAGGACCAAATCAGATCTTATAGATTTGGTAGCAAGTGTAGCACAACACATAAACCAAAACCAAAAGCGATAATTAATAAAATTAATTATGGCCAATAATTAATAAAATTAAATTAAAAAACCTGAATCCAAGATAAATTTGATGAGTAGAAAGAACAGACCGCTGTCTTACTCAGTTCTATTTGATTTATCCCAAAGATCTTTAATGTACACTGCCGTTCAGAGAAGTTCGGTCGGTTGGTAAAAAACATGAAAAGGTTACAGAAACAAACGACACTAAAAACAAAATGCAATTTTATTGTATGTACAGGTAAAAAAGACAAAAATAAATAAATAAAAAGTTATTCTGGCCTAATATAACATACTGAACATTATATTTTTTTTTTCGTCGAAAAAATCTCCTTTGCTGTTAATCACCGCTCGAACTATTCTACGCATTCTTTCGATAAGTTTTGTTAAAACGGATTGTGGAATATTAATCCATTCATGTTGCAGAATGTTCCGTAAATGTTCTTGTGAAGTTGGGCATATTTTTCGGATCCTCCTGTCCAGTTCATCCCACAACAACTCTATCGGGTTCAAATCTGGGCTTTGTGGGGGCCATGTCATTACTTTCAGGGTGTGCTGTTCTTCTTGCTCCTTTAGATAGTTCTTACACACTAACGCAGTGTGTTTTGGGTCGTTGTCATGCATGAACGTAAAGTTAAGATGGCACTGCATGATTCTGGAGTATTGCAAAATAATTTTCCTTCCTCATTACACCCTGCACTCTGCATAAATCTCCCGTCCCAGCAAAGGAGAAACATCCCCACACTAACACAGAACTACGCCCTTGCTTCACTGTAGACGCAATGCAGTTCGGGATCACTTTTCGGTTTTAGATCTTCGGACATAAACTGGTCGATTTTGCCCAAAAACCTCAAACTTTGACTCGTCACTCCAAAGCACGTGTTTCCAATCATCTAACGACCAATCTAGATGAGAACGGGCCCACTGTAGCCGTTTTGCTCTGTTGCCCCGACGTAATAAGGGTTTTCGAATGGCAATGCGCCCATGAAGGCCCGCTTGTTGAAGTCGACGTTTTACCGCACTCGCCGAAACTTGTTCTTCACGGCCGCGATTGACTTCGGCTGCTATTTCTGGCACTGTCAATTTTCTATTGCGTTTGCTTAATGATACAATTCTCAAATCTTCGGCTTTTGTTGTTTTCCTAGATGCTCCAGGACGAACACGATTTTCTATAGTTCCAGTTGTCCGATATCGCTTTATGATGTCATTCACTGTTGAACTTCTCATATTTATTTTTTCAGCAATTTATCGCCCCGAATATCCTTCTTCAAACAGCGTAATAATGCGTGAACGTTTTTTTACACTGGTAGGCTTGCCACGCGCCATTTTGAAGTAAATTTACTTAAAACTTTCGCGCAAAAACGACAGATGCACACCAACACACGTTTAACAGTAAAATGAAGCAAATTTATATCTTTACGCCCGTGATAAATAAACAAGAGTGATGCTGCGGTATATTTCCTAAATGTATTGTTCGTTAATAATCCCCAAACGACCCGTTTCAAAAGATCGACACTTCCGAGAAATTCTTGGAATGATAATAAAAGGGACTTTATTGTGGTTGTTGCAATATTTCTACTTTACATAATAATTTATGGCTTTAATCCCTTAGAAAAGAGTGTATGCTTAATATTTTTCTAATTTTATGTATTAATAATTGTATACAGTGTGATATAATAGATTTTTATTGTATGACCGAACTTTACCGAACGGCAGTGTAGATCCTGATTGCTTCAGGCAGAGACCACCTGTATATAATGATGCTGTGGCTCGGTGCTTCCCAATATAAACCCGCTAATAGGAGACTTCTCATAGACTCGTCAAAAAGAGCCTGAAGACTATTTTTTTACAATACGGCAACTTTTCCTTCCGCTTACTTCCGCTCTCGTTGGCCATTCAATCCAATTGAAAGAGAATTACGGACATCTTCGAGAGCTTTTCATGAGAATAGACTTACAACTTACAACTGGTTACTTTTAGGCCAGCCAAATATCCATGTTTTTTCCATGTGAGTGGGGGAAACAAACACTGGACAAAAAGAAATTCGTCAAGAAGAGAGCATTTAACACCTGGGCAACAAGAATGCGTTGCGTGAAAGACACTTCTCGTATAATATCGTTAAAATTTATAATACTTTGCCTGATGAACTTAGAGGTCTATCGATGCAGATGTTTAAAATCAGATTAAAAGCTATCGTTCTTGGGGAGCAGTGATATTCATTTCCGAGACTAGTTTAATACGTAAGTCACTGGAGAATTGGACCATTTCCTGTATTTTGTGTGTATTTTTTTTTGTTTATATATATCTTGTTGTTTTGGGTATGTAGATCCAGGAGTAGAGCAGTTCATTTTAAACGATCTGGATCCCCTTATCCTACATGGAAGATAATCTTTAACCAACCTGATAAATATTAATTTATTTCACAACAATTTTTAAAATTCACTTTTAAATGCACGTTTGGACTATTTCCTTGCTACCTTTGGCGATGGCAGTAAAGAGCAGGCTGGACAATTCCGCCAGAATATTAAAGAAATTGAGAAAACGTATGAGTGGCGATGGGGATGTTAATGCTATGGCGCACTATTGCTGAATGTTGAAGAGGAATGTTCCTATAAGCGAGTACAAGGAAGAAACCAACAGACGGAGCTTCTCTAACAAAGAGGAAAGATTTTCTAAGAAAAGCAAGGAGTAGTTCGCAGTGTTTTTTGTGTTCTTTTTATGAATTTTGCTAATTTTATTGAGAATCTAATGCAAAGAAGCAAAAAAAAAAATGATTTTGTACGTAAATGTATGTAGACTAATACCTTTTCTATTTCGGCTTTAATTTATGTTACTTAACCTTTGTGTCTTGCACTTATACATTTAGCTAGGGTAAGTATATACGCTTGATAATGGGGACCTACGCATCCTTTTCGGGCTAATTAATTAAACTTGTGTGGTGCGGGGTGTGCCGATACTTTAGTGTTGTTCGCCATTCTATCTCACAGTCCCTGCCATCATTGTAGAGTAAGTATGTTGGTAGTACTGATTACATTATTTAACAGTTTATAAAAATTACGTATTGCATAAACGCAAAAGGTTGCGTCCACTTTTATCATATTTTTATTGAAATTTGCAAATTTTTTAACAAATATGTAAATAGACATAGTTACATAACTTTTTTTGTCGCAGGCACACAACATCACAAGAAAACGAAAAAAAAATAACTAATTAAGTAAAATATTAACGAGTTTTCAAAGAGGAAAATCTTAAATCATCGATATACGGATAATAGATCATAAAAAGATTTAAAACATGTATACAACAATAACAATGTACACTACCGTCCATATCAGTTCGAACACGCAAATTTTTTTTTAAAAAAAAAAACGAGAAAATATTCAAACTCATTCGTCCAAAATTTAAAATTTTTATTACATTTTATTAATAGCGATTAAAATTAAAGTATAAACGTAAAAAAAGTAATTCTAACGAAAAATAAACAAAAACTTCTTAAACATTTCGTTCATCAAAGAAACTCCCTTTTGCGCAAAAAACAGCTTTCACAATCCGAGGCATCCGCTCCACTAGTTTTTCAAAGACTCTATTTGGCATATTAGTCAATTCCTCTTGTAAAATGTTCCGCAGGTAGCCTACGGAGGTAGGGCATACCTTTCAGATTCTCCTGTCCAATTCATCCCATAACTGCTCGATGGGGTTTAGATCGGGGCTTTGTGGCGGCCATGTCATTATTTGTAAGTTGCCATTATCTTGTTCTTCATTTAAGAAATTTTTACATATCACTGCTGAGTGTTTGGTGTCGCTGTCCTGTATGAATACAAAATTTTCGCCGATTAGACGTTGCCCCGATGGTATTGCATTTTCTTGCAGTATTTCTAAATAACCTTCTTTTCGCAAAATACCTTCGATTCGCTTCAAGTCTCCTGTACCGGCGCAGGAAAAACAACCCCAAACAAGCACAGAATTTCTTCCTTGCTTGACAGTTGGCACTACACAATCCTGCAACATTCTTTCGCCTTTCGTTCTTCTTACAAAAACGCGCCTTGATTGTCCGAACACCTCAAACTTTGACTCATAAGTCCATAGCACCCTTTTCCAATCATCGACTGTCCAATTTCTATATGTTTCTGCCCACTGTAGCCGTTTTTGCCTGTTTCCCCGTCGAAGTAGGGTTTTTTTTGTTGCAATGCGGCCGTGAAGAGTTGCAGCTTTTAATCTTCTTTTCACTGTAATAACAGAAATTTTTCTTGCACGGTCGCGATTCATTTCGGCGGCGATTTCTGGTGCTGTTAGTCTCCTATTTCGCTTGCTCAGCAATTTTATACGCTCATTATCGGCGTGAGTTGTTATTCTCTTACGACCTGAACGTGCCCGATCTCTTAAACTGGCCGTGCGTTGATGTCTCCGAATGATATCACTAACAGTCGATTTATTAACTTGTATTTTTTCGGAAATTTGACGCACTGAATAACCTTCTCGATGAAAAGCAACAATTACAGAGCGCTTTTCTAAACTTGTCGGTTTTCCTCTCGACATTTTAATAACTTTAATGCGCTATTAACACTAACGCACGCACAAGCAGGTTTATTTAGAAACTAAAGCATTTATCAATACACAATAAACTTTCGGGTGGCCTGCTCCCACCCCAAAGAGTAAATTGTAAATTTATTACCTGCAGTATTGACCCAAAAATAATCCTATTTGTGCCGATGAGGATCATTCTGAAAATTACTATATTGGGTCATAAAATATAATAGGTTTTTTTAATCATTCTCTAATCGATATTCTTGGAAGTTTGCCTGTACAATTGGTTATAAACTTCATAAAGGACCTAATATAAATATGTTATTTATATATAAACGCAATTATATTATCTTTTAGTAGAGTTTACAACATTTTACTAGGTGTTCGAACTAATATGGACGGTAGTGTATGTAACCTTTTGACCGAATGGACATAGCTTACATCAATTGTATAAATAAAATAAAGTAAATATTGAACACATAGACATAGGCGTTTGTTAACCAAATAAGCTCGGACTATGCCTTTATGAATAGATATTCCTGAAAACGTTTTTTTTTTTTCTTGTCATAAGGTCTGATTGTGGGTTAAATGAGCTAAAATTATAATGACATCTATAAAATAAGGCGTTTGTACATACATTCGAAAAGGCTCAGTAGATAGACGAAGACAACATTGCTGTATATATAATGTAATTTTATTTGAATTACCTAAACCTATGTACATTTTTAAAGATATGATTTTAAATATTTGACAAGGTTAAATCAGGTTCAAATGTACGTAAAACAGTTGATAATTTCAAATAATAAAATATATTGTACTTGACTCAACGAGAAATGCTCAGAAATTAGCCTTGTAAAATGGCAAACACCTTCTACAGGCTCCTCCACCAAAAATATTTGTCGATAAAAATAGAAAATATATGAAAAGTCCCGCTATTATTTTATCTTAGTAAAACCAACATATGTCTCAAACTAATCTACATAATTTGTCAATAAAATAAATGATCAGAATTTCAAACAAATTGGCTCTACGAAGAAGTAATCGCAGCGAAGATGACCTTAAAACCTAAATCCGCGTTAATAATTCCCAAGATTCTTACCTCAACACTAACGTCATCCGATGAAAGTACCACCATCACAACAATAAAACCATGTACGACAATGTCAAATAGTAGAATAAGATCGTTATTACTTGTGAAGAAAAACACGTAACAATTGATAATGAAAGTCGCGGTAAAATAAAACCGATTTATAGCTAAGAAGACACCGTAAGAATTACTCAGATACTTAACAGCATCGAACATCAGGAGATGCAACGATCTAACATGCTGCAAGCTTTCTCTGATCTCCTGCACGTTCAATTTGGTCTGTTGTTCGCAGGGAATTAATTTCGAAACTATCTCGTTGATCGTCTCAAAGTTCCTTTTAATTGCTTTGGCGAAATGCGTGTAGAGAAGTAAAGGTTTCACTTGCCAAATTCCCAACAAACCGAAGATGATGTAGGAGATAATTCGCAAATTGGGTTTATCTATGCTAATCGAAGTAGACCTGGCGAATATGAATAGATCTATCACTATTATTAACAGGATAGTGCCATTCCAGATTAAGGGATTGACGGTCCATTGGAAAAAGTTACGAAAATTATTTTGGCAGCCATCTTCAAGTAAAACTTTCGGTAGTTTACCATCGAATAGATCCAAGATCTTTATCAACTTAACGAATTTCCTAGAACTGTACGTGCAAAAGAAGCAACATAGGAAAGATCTAACGATCATCATCACCATCAGCACGTATCTCCACATAATATCCGGCCGGCCTTCTTCAATTAATGCGAAGACGTTCTGCCTATTGCTGAGACAGACCAGAAGAGTGATACAAGTGGTGAATAGCAAGATCGTATAAGCCGTTGGAAAACTCCAATACGAAAATTCCAGATTACGACAGTCCGAATCGTGCAAATTCTTCAAAGGTAAAATACCAACGCTTCGGCAGAAGAGGCCAATCGGTCGGAAATATTGATAAAACGTTTTTTTCGGTTTCGCACTCACGTTCTTGAGCGTGTTCATTTTAAGAAACGAATTGAAATGTCGAGAACAGGTATGAGTAGCCAATGCACGGCAAGGACCGAATTGAACTGAATTATATTTGTTAGAAACAACCGTATAATATGTTATTATTTCAGTTATCTGTTAAGCTTAAGTGTTTATTTAAACTAATTGGTCATAGAGTGTTATGAATGCAAGCAAAACAAATAGGAACCGAATAATCATAAGTGTTACATTTATATTGCAACTGGGTTGCGATTAGGCTTATAAATGCCTATGTTTTGTTATTAATTGCATTTTGCCTGTTGATTGCATTGTGATGTAAATTATAGCCGCCAATAAATTCTTCTTATTCTTATCTATATACAGGGTGTTTCAAAAATAACTCGCAATCCATGAAACGTAAGGAATAGATGCTAAAATTCTCAATTATACTAGAAAAAGCTGGGGCTTCATTGGTATAAATATAAGGCATTAAAATAATGCTAAGAAATTCTTGAAAACTTCCTGATGACTCCGACCATGCACAACTTGTGCGTTTTACGCAATTATTTGTTCGCCCGTTTAAAGATTTAAAAGAAATTTAAAATAAGTTTTTAAAAATTGCAAGAATA